>CAUEGO010000245.1:39153-86824 GCA_958496205.1 Idaea biselata
AAACTGGATTGCACAAAGGGCGGCCTTATAGCTCAAAGCTAACACATTCAGCTCAACCTCTAATATATTAGAACAGATAATTCAAGTGTATTTAGTGTTGGTACAGAAACAAACCTTTATGTATCTCCCAGATGGCTCATTGACTTCCTCCACAAGATCGACGTTGACGAGGTTTTCAGCCGTGAAATGGTCCAGTGAAGCAATGGGGCGACATCCCAAAGTTTTGCAAACAAATTCTATGTCTTCACGTTCTATATCCTTGATGACCATTGTTTTAATTTTGTCCAAAAAGTGGACAGCTAAGTCACTGAGAGCATCCCTGTAAAACAAAACATGATTTCAAATCAATGGTAGGCCTGTCTAAGAAACTGAATTAGAAAAACAATCCCTCGGGAATACTGGGATTAAAAGTAGTTTTGTGTTATTGTAGGTCTCCAGCTATTTATTTTCCAAGTGAAACTCAATCGGTTCAGTAGTTTTTGCATCAAGGACTAACAAAGTTACATAAATACTTGCAAACAGTACTAAGTATTAGCAGCATCATTAGCAGAAACTTACCTCAAAATAGATTTCTGTACAAGAAGTACATTACATCCAGCTTTCTTTATCTGTTTCACAATGTTTAGAATGTATTGTCGTTCCTCTTTGAGCACACGATCCATTGCAGCATAATCTGACACGATAACTTTGTGATCCATCTGCCAAATAAGAAGAAACATTGTCCTAAAAATTATCTCAAAATCGCTTGGTGAAAAATCGAACGTGTACGATTTTAATTTGCACATATAATATTCAACTTCAATAAGATTCAATGTGTTACAGAATTGCGAAAAAACGCGAGATAAAAAAACGCTGTGGGCTGTGCTGAACATTACATGATCATGAGTATGTTTGGGAGCAACTATTTAAGACCGAATATTATAACAAAATCGTCTCTTAGCTTGTAATTTGTTCATGATTTAATAACACAAACCCTAAAATGTTATAGATAACTGGAAGCAGAACTTACATCAGTCTTAGGCGGCGAGATACAGAACTGTATGAGGCCGATCTTAGCCTTCTCGATACGATGCGGCCCGTTGACATTGGAGGCGCGATGCGGGATCACCAGCCCTTGCACCAGCTCAGTGTCCTCGACGGTGCCGCCGATACGCTCGATCACCTTCACGTCGCGGAGGTCCACGCGAGCGCCCACCCCGTTGGGAATCGGCTCCATTACTGGATAATAATACAAGGAGTTAGTTCCAGGGAAACTCACATACGGCGCGCGGCGCGGGCGGATTGGTATCGTGAGTTCGCGGTACCATTCTACTGTCCCATTCTGAACTCACTCCCAAACCGTGTGATAAGGCAAAACGAAAAAGTTGCGAATAGCACCGGTGACGATCAATAATAAAACTGGTACTTAGGATTCAATATGCTCCAAAGTGTCATCCATCACAATTGGGTCACCTGTTTTTGGGCCTTTGTCATTGTATTTTACAGCTAATGTAAGGTTTGGCAAATCTAGAAGCATCTCTTCATCATCTGAACTGTTCCAGCCAAGTTGAAGATATTAAATCAAGTGGAATAGACTAACCTGCACGTATAGCCTGAACAGCAATGGGCGCTAATATTGTGGAGTGTTGAGAAACTACTTTGGAGTTGAGAGAGGTTGCTGCTGCTTTCAGCAAGATATCTTCATTGTTCAAGTCCACAGGTGTAGACATACCTTCTACTACCTATAACAAAATAGTAAAGAATATAATAAAAAGTTTAAGTAAATATCCAATAGTTTAAAGATTAATAATAAATATAAATATAAGTATTATATCCGTTGTCTAGTCACCGTAACACAAGCTTAGTCGCTTACCACAGGGCTAGATGGCGCTGTGTGTTGTTCACAGAATTTAAGGGCCCTATTCTGAAAAACTGAAAATCCATGTCGGGCGTATCGAAAATTGTTGATTATTTCATGACGGAATGTCGTAGAACTTTTTTTTGTGTACAGATTGTAGGCGACATTGTTTCCGATATTTTAGTGCAGTTTCCATACAAATATATCGAAACGTATTAAAGCCTATCGACATTTTAGCCAAATCAAACATTTTTTGTCTAAAATTTGGATAGGCTTTGCACCAATAGGAGGTTCTTGTCTTAAAACTACACCAAAATGTAGGAAACAATGTCACCTACAATCTGTGCACAAAAAAAAGTTCTACGACATTCCGTCATGAAATAATCAACAATTTTCGATGAGCCCGACAGGGATTTTCAGTTTCAAGGTCGTTGGCGTATATACTCCTCTTAATTTTAATAATTTATAAACAAGAAACTTTTAACAAGGGATTTAGTACAAATAGGAAATTATAATCCTACTAATAATTATAAAGGTGATAATGAATGAGAAAGTGTAGGTTTGTTGCTCCTTCATGCAAAAAAAACTGAACCAATTGTGATGAAACTCGGTATGTAGATAGTTGAAAACCTGAAATAACATGTAGGCCTATTTTATTTATTTATTAGGTACACCAACAGTAAAGTACACTATAGCTAATACAGAAAACACATTTCACATAGGCTTTTATTATCCTGCTATTCACATTGGATAAAATTAGTTTAATAGTTTACCTGTAAAGCCATTTGAAGAGCCTTTTGGAAGCCATCAGATATAACAGTGGGATGGATGCCCTTCTGGAGAAGCTTTTCAGCGGCATCTAGCAGAGCCCCAGCAATTACCACAACTGATGTGGTACCATCACCGGCTTCTATATCTTGAGCCCTGGACAGTTCCACCAACTACAAATAACAATTCTTGAATTAATCTTTGTTATATAACAAATAAAATATTTTTTATTTAAAAAAAAAAGACTATAGGATGATTTGATTAAAATTCTGAACTTAAAATACTAAATAAAATTTAAATTAATGTCTTATTCCCAAAGACAAAAAGTGTGTGGTTAATATTACTTATTGTGCTAAAATCATCACGAGGAAACTGATGTGACGTAGTCCGAAGACAATCTAGAAAATATTCGCCAATCTCTGGATTGGCGAATATTGGCGTTGGCTTCCATGATGTCATACTGCCTAACCCCTCTAAGAGGAGGCCTATGCCCTATGGTGCAGTGGGATAAATGACCAAGGTAACACTGTTTATTCTCAAGCTTACCATTTTAGCAGCAGGGTGAATCACACTCATTTGTTTCAGGATTGTAGCACCATCATTTGTTATTGTTACTTCTCCGTTGGCGGCTTGGATCTGTAATAAACAAACAAGGATAATAAACAGGACCTAGATGTATAATGAAACAGGTGTGTATATTTATTTTGGTCAACATACCATCTTGTCCATGCCCCTTGGGCCCAAGCTGGTACGGATTGCATCAGATACAGCTGAAAATAGAAGCATACATAATTTGTTCAAATGATGTGAGCTAAGGTCTGGATGAGAAATAACGTTAGGTTTTTGTTTATTATTGTGCCTTACTAAAGAAAAACTTGCATAAACAGATGCCTACACATCTTTCTTTCATCTCAAGATTTTCTTTAGTTCTGTTCTATTAGTTCTAGAAATATTCATCCAATGTTACATTCATTCAAATTTTATTATTGCCTATTAATAGGTAGTATACCTAAGTCCATTAGAAAATTATAATTTTTACTACATAAGTACCTAAAACTACTATTATTTTCTAAACACAACTTTGTATTTTTTTATATTCCTTTGTATTCTGTAAAAATATAGCAGAATTAAGAACCTCCTCCTTTTTAGGGTTCCGTATTTAAAGAACCAACTTAGGTTAAAAATTAAGCACAATAATCATTAGCCCAGTTTAACAGTACAGTATGATAATTAAACACTTTACCATTTATTATTATACCTTCTTAGTTTTAAAAAGTTCTACTGCTACCTAGCCAGAGGTGATCTACGTATTATCTAAAAATATACCCAAAAGTAAGGTTTTTATTAAATAAAGGGTTTTGGCGCTGTTCTAAATCACTTGGAAAACAGATAGTTTACATGTTGTGGTATGGAATTATTTTTTTAGTGAACCTGTAACTGAATTCAGAGCCGTGATGCCTCAGCAACCAAGTCATGTGATGGTTTTCTAGCCGGCTATTACGATGACTGACAATAAATGACATTTTATCAAATAAAAATCAATCTAAAATTGTAGAAACTCTGGTCTAGAATAATTTCATACTATCCCTATATGTAGAAATGTAATTGACAGGTTTAGCAATAGTAGTTTAGGAATAAATAACATTTAAAAAATCAGATGTTCGACTTACCTTTAGCTGCATTTATGTTGCTCAAACGGATATCAGTTGGTTTGCTTTTGTCTTTGTAAACACCTGAATTTACCTTAGCGAAATCACCACCACCTTTAGGAGCCATTATAGAATCACTGAAATTAATCTAATAACCGCTAAATCGGGTGATTATTTCGGATGCAAAATTATTTTTTCGAGAGAAAATGATTCCCGTCGCCCTCTTTGTTTTGAAACTTTGTCAATGACAGAAAAATCAAGCGACAACTGACAATGACAACAAAAATGTATAAAAAAAAGTAGAGGATGCGTTCCGAACCTAAAAAACAATCGCTACACGTTATAGAACTATCATCTCATGTTGAAATTACAAACAGGGTTTTTGGTAAATCATAAATCTACCCAGGAGGGTTACTGCGGTTCGTTTCGATACGACATCGATACTGTCATACGATGATTCTACTGTCACATTCTGATAGTAGGATATCAGGATATCAGCCTCCTGATTACTGGAGGGCTCGAGGGTTACTGCGGTTCGTTTCGATACGACATCGATATTGTCATACGATGATTCTACTGTCACATTCTGGAAAGCTACCGCGGTTCTTCCGTTGACAGCAACTCGATCCCGACGCAGTAGTTTGACATCTCTGACAGCGGAGTTTTCAATTTTAAAACCGCGCATCCATGGCCGTCAGCCGTCGATTTGAAGATTTTCTTTCAAAATCTTCAATTCAATTCAATTTTGTCTGTGTTGCATTCATTCAATTTGGCTTTGGCATCGATATGAGTAATCGACGCGCCGATTTGAAATTTTCGCGGTTCGAAATTCGGCTGTCAACTGTCAAATGAATCCGATCCCGATTCCGACGGACGAACCGCGGTAGCTTTCCTGATAGTAGGGTGACAGTAGAACCATCGTTATGACAGTATCGTTGTCGTATCGAAACTAACCGAAGTAACCCTCCTGTATTTGTAATCATAGGAACGCACAGTGGGACGAAAATGGTACTCCCATAGACTTAGGGTTTCAATTTTTTTTATTGTACATTTCTTATTGGAAAATGATGTTTATCTGTTACAGAACCCCCAAAATAACCATAATAACCTTCTATAACCATTGCGATACAAAATCAGTATTTTGAAAAAAAATAATGTATGGAAAAATACTTTAAAATACACATAATACCACTTTTTTTGAGAACCGCAAAATTGCGCAAACTTTTGACATAGGATAATTAATCTACTTATTTTTTACTATCCATGGACATATTGCACACTCCGCGCACGCGTGCGCTTTCGGATCAAAAACATCAAAATATGTTTTTTTCTTTATTCATTCATTTTTATTTACGCAATATCACGGCAAATAATCAACACGAGTTGTTTATTACCGGACCTATTGTCTAAAACAAGGTGCCGCATTTTTATGCACACTTTTTACTTTTTACCTGGAACCTAATCCTAATACCTAACGAAACCAATAACCAATGGAGGTGAAAACTGTCATTTGCTAACTTCTGATGGCGCTACTATTCGATGATCTCTACTATTTGTCAAACTTCATAGTTTTTTCGTAAACAGACTAAGTTATTTTGAGATAATTTAACAAAATGATGCTTTGTTCAGCTGTAAATTGCAAAACATAGGAAATTATGTATTCCCCAAAGATGCTAAATGAATTAAATAGTGTACCTACCTTTTGATCTAAAGTATTAATTAATATTGTACTATTGTAACTGAAAATCTGTGTAGGTATGACAGTATAATCTATTCTCTAGGGTTTAGTAGTTTACTAGTAGTTTTAAGAAGGGAAATGTTTTACCTGTGTAGAAATTACTCTGATAATAAAATTCAGGTTTAAAATGAGCTGTACATAATCTCGAATAGTTAGTATATAGAATAGGTCGCCAATGTTGTCATTTTTTTCTCCTCACAGCTTTTATCCACTGTTTTGTTCATTGGTTTCGTTAGGTATTAGGATTAGGTTCCAGGTAAAAAGTAAAAAGTGTGCATAAAAATGCGGCACCTTGTTTTAGACAATAGTCCCGGTAATAAACAACTCGTTTTGATCATTTGCTGTGATATTGCGTAAATAAAAATGAATAAAAAAAGAAAATAACATATTTTGATGTTTTTGACCCGAAAGCGCACGCGTGCGCGGAGTGTGCAATATGTCCATGGATAGTAAAAAATAAGTAGATTAATCGTCATAAGTCAAAAGTTTGCGCAATTTTGCGGTTCTCAAAAAAAAGTGGTATTATGTGTATTTTTCAATACATTATTTTTATCAAAATACTGATTTTGCATCGCAATGGTTATTAGAAGGTAATTATGGTGATTTTGGGGGTTCTGTAACAGCTAAACATCATTTTCCAATAAGAAATGTAGAATAAAAAAAATTTAAACCCTAAGTCTATGCGAGTACCATTTTCGTCCCACTGTGGAACGCGGCGACTGTTACCATTTCCATAAAAACTTAATACCAAAATAAATTATGAAAAATTTAGTTTTCTACCATAATATCGATATTATTCGGATTGAGACTTTTGTATAGTCCCCACAACAAGGTTTTCCAAAATATTCATTCGAAATGAAATAAAACAGAAACATTTTTTTTTCATTTTTACAGCGTAAATTACTTTTTATTGGGAATAATATAAAACAAATGAGATGTAAACTAGTAGGTAACAAATATTTTAGAACTTCATCAGCTGTATTTACGCATGATAATAATAGAATCTAATAAAACATTGAAAACTAAAACAGTCATTAAACTTTTATACTTAGGTACCTATGTATATAAAAAAATATTAATTGTAACAATAACTACAATAGGTACTGTCGGCGGATCTAGGCCCGTCTGAAGTTAGGCTTTCCGAAAATTGTTGTCCCCATATTCCCGCCATGAGCCAATGGAAATCAGCTCTAACTTTACAGATAGTACAACATGACACATCTTTTACAACATTAATATTTTAACCCGCATAAGTGCCGATCCCGCGGGAATATGGGGACAACAATTTTCGGAAAGCCTAACTTCAGACGGGCCTAGATCCGCCGACAGTATTGTAACATATCGAATTTATTTATGTTTCTAATTGATAAATTAATTTGATTTGAAGGAATATAAGTACAAATAATTAACCATATTTGATTGGACAAAAAAGCATCTCCTCACAGCACATTGCACTAGAATAAATACAGGATGTTGGAGTTTTTGGAGCAACTGATCATACATATTTATTGTTGTTCGCCTACACGCGTAGAACAACGTGTATAAGCAGCTGCTCCAGAAACTCTACTACAATTTGTGAATGCAGTTTTGTTCTTTACAAAACCAAAATAATGTTGTCTTGGAATAAAATTAGCTATGACGAGTGTGCATATATTCCACCTGTCTAGGTGAGGTATATTAATATTAAAGGTAATAGTAATAACTGTCGGAATATAAATTATCCTTCTCACAGCTTTCGACGTATCAACAGTTGGCAACTTTCAACGACAATTTCTGCGAACTTTACGTCACGCGCCTGTTCTGGTGTGATATTTTCCCTTTTTGATATCTGCAGTAATACATTCTCCAGAACAGTTATTGTTGTTGTCAGTGACGGATGAGCTGGTATCGATGTGTCTAGAGTCTGTAAAAGGTGAAGTTGGTCATGTAATAATAACATGTTTGTGATTTTGTATTATTAAAGACTTGCCGCGCCCCGCGGTTTCATCCGCGTAAGTCCCGACCCTGCGAGATAAAAGTAACCTATGCGTTATTCTAGGTCTCCAACTCTCTATATTCCAAGTTTTTCGGTTCAGTGGCTTTTGCGTGAAGGAGTAACAAAGTCACATATATACTTCCTACTAATATTGTAAACTTTCGCGTTTAATATTAGTAGGAGTAGGATAGGATATAAATATGCAATCTAAAATTTTCCCAGTATAAGGCTGCATTTCCATCAGGTGATAGAATTCGCATTTTGAAAATACATTCCTTTTTTTGCGTACAGCCGCCAACCATCAACAAAAAGAAAATATAAGAAGTTTATCTTTAAAATTTCTATTAATTTTTGTATGTAGCTCAAGGCTATTTTGTTTAGAAAATTTATTTTCAAGGAAAAATAGCATTCAAAAATTTTCACTTGCGGCGAGGCTTGAACTCGCGTCTTTGGGTCAGTACCCCAACGTCATTACCAACTAGACTACGCAAGCTCACTTCCCGTGCCGTGAAAACTTCCAATGCTATATTCTCCTTTGATTGTTTACGATTAAGGCTCGTTAGAGCGCCATCTATCTAACGCTACAGGAACAACTTTCCAGTTGTTTACACCTGCGTCGTAATGGTTAACTTTACAGTTAACTCATTAAACGTAAGATGTCGCTTTTTCCATTACTATAAAATTTCTATTAATTTTTGTATGTAGCTCAAGGCTATTTTGTTTAGAAAACAGCAGACGCAAGTGAAAATTTTTGAATGCTATTTTTCCTTGAAAATAAATTTTCTAAGTTTATCTTTACCGTAACTTGCAGGCGTTTGTAAAGTTGAGGCGGTACGGACACTATCCATTCTGGCTGGTCTTTAGAGTGCTCTAGACTTCGTTTCAGCCGCTGTATAGTTATAGCCGATATCGGGGTTAGAATCACTTCGGGTTTTTCAAGCAGATGTATTAGGTTTAAAGTTAATAAATCGTAACCCAAATGATACAAAGCTATGACCTGAAAATAAAATAAGATCAACACCTAATTTATACTTAAACGTAAATATTTGTTTCTAATCTGGGTGTCTCTATTATGTATGATATATGTATCATACATAATAGACCCACTAACTGCTTATACAGGATGCTCCGAGGAGGGGGTATTAAGCCGAAAGGGGGTTGTTCTAGAGGTCTAGGCGAACAACTTTTGTTCTACAAGTTTTGGAAATTCGAAGTAGTTTTCGAAAATTTTCAGTTTAAAGTTTGCATGAAAATCAGCTGTTTTTTAGAGTTTGATGTCATTGGCCTTGAGGTGCCGTTTTATTTAGTTTGGACCACTATAATTTAAACATTAATTGCCTTTTTTTTACAAAAACAGCTGTTTTTTTTAGTGATACAACTTTAAAATTTTCGAAAAAATAGTTCGAATTTCCAAAAGTCGTAGAATAAAAGTTGTTCGCCTAGACCTTTAGAACAACCCCTTTTCGGGTTAATACCCCCTCGTCGAAACACCCTGTATATTTACAATAGAAAAATAATAGTATCATATCTGTTGTCTAGGCACCCTAAAATAAGCTTATAATAGCTTACCATAGGGCTAGAAGGCGCTGTGTGATGTTGATATCTATACTAATACTAGCTGACCCGGCAAACGTTGTTTTGCCTTATAAATTATAGATAGTAGCCGATTCTCAGACCTACTGAATACGTATACAAAATTTCATAAAAATCGGTCAAGCCGTTTCGGAGGAATACGGTAACTAGCACTGTGACATAGAAATTTTATATATTAGATTATAAAGAGGTAACGTTGGTAACATGTATGTATGTATATTGGGGGTAATCTCCGAAACCACTGGACCGATTTACAATAATTTATATATTTATAAAGCTGCGTGCCTTTGCGCCGGGAACGAATTCGGATGGCCTGTTCGACTGACTTTTTTATTGTTTGAAATGTTGTATTGACTAAATTTGTAGTTTTCAATTTAATTTTAATTTAATATTATGTAAGTACTTGTGTTATAAATAAATATATGTTTTATTTATAAAGAAAATAATATAGGTTAGGATCAATATAATACCTATTTCTTAAGTTTTCAGATATTTATTAGATATTTAATTTACCTGTTGGTGTCGTATAAAGTCTGTGTCTGTATTCCAGAGTTCCGCCAAGATTGTTATTTTTTCCATCCAAATGTTGCAATCTTCATCATTATACGAGGGCTGTTGTTGCTCATTGTCCGAAGTTGAAGTAATAGTCTCAACGGCAGCTCGAATCAATTTCGTCAAAAATTTCATTCTAGGATTTCTAAGTTTTTCCGAACCTTTCATGCTTATATCCCTCAGAACAACATTTCCTGTTAAAGCTTCAAATATGTATTGATAGTCGATATCGTATAAAAAGTCGAGAGGCTTTGAAAATCTGATGTTGAAATGACATTGATAAAAAATGGTGCAAGATATTTGGTAGTTTAGAATAAGTAAGTCGTTGTCCACGCGTTTTGTATTTTGTGCCACTTCCACTAAAGATGGAAGACTTTCATCCCAGATTTTTTCAAACTCTATTTGTTGTTTATCGGTGGTTATATTCATTGATGAATACTTCAAGAAGACATCTAAATATTGGGTAACGATGTCGAGGAATTTCACCATACAGGCACTGTCAATTCCCAACTCTTGGGTGCAAAATAAGTCTTTTGGTAATCTACTTATCTTATTAACTAGACGACAGCTAATTTCAAAGTTGTGTTTGATGTATGTCGACCATATAATAGACAAAAGACCCAGCTTGATGTGTATGTCCCCTATATTTTCAATACATTTTATAACACATTCAAGCAACTGTGTTGTCTGCACAGATCTCTGCCAAGCGATAGCATATTCCCAACACATGTTAGAAATTATATAATCTGCCGAAGTACTCAATGGGAACTGTCGCCGTAAAAGAGAGAGCCATTTAAATATTTTAGGATTATCGTCAACGCACTGACGATTATTTTCGACGAAAATATAATCGGGGTTGTCTTCTTCCACGTTGGCGTCGTTTTCGTTTTTACTAGAATGAATCTCAATCAATTCATTCACTACAATGGCTTCAGGCAAGACGCCCATTCCGCACAACCATTTCGATATAAGTTCAGTCACTGAACCTTTTCCTCTAGTATACACGTATTTCAAATTTATATTGAAGTCTTCAAACGGCAGGTTAGGTAAAGATTTTCCCACAAATGAATCTTTGAACATCAATACGATGCTAAGAATAGATATATCTTCTAGTTTTCCTATAAGGATACCCCATTTAGCGTTTTCTTTTGTAACTGATTCCCAGACGTTTGAGTCTTCGTCTCTTTCTAAAGTTTTGTTTTCTATTATTTTGCCAACTGCTTTGCAAGCCATGGCCACAATCATACTTCGCAGAGGACACTGCATTTCTACCAATATGTCACGAATATTTTGCCACCAAGGTGATATCTCGTTGTAGGAGATGTTAGTAGCCTCATCTGAGACACAACTGATATAATACAATACATTTATAAATTTTTCAATCAACTCAACACTTATTTCGTCCATAGACATTTTCATTATTTTCATAATCAATACCTTAATGATTTCTTTTGGATCTATACAACAAGTTTTGATAACGTTGCTTAACATATTAAGGTTATTCAAATCAAAAATGCACTTAAATATCACGTCTGCTAAGTTACTCAGCTTTTCGTTTGAATTCTCGGCCTTTAAGCTGATGAATTTCGATGTCTGCTCCAATGCGAAACATGTTACAAAATCCTTGTAGGAATTTTTATTAGGTTCAGCAAAAGTAACCCGTGTATGGTGATGCGCTTTGTAATCTTTCTCTTGGGCTAATGTGAGAAGTCTCTCTAATATGCAATTATCGTCTTCTAACAAATGAAAATCATTAAGGCGAGTTTCTTTGGTACTTTCATCTACTTCCATTGTTTCCTCCAATTTCAAAAACTGCCTAACTCTGGTCATTAAATTCTCCATATCTTTAGTAGACTCGTCACTAATATGTCTATAGAAGAATGTTACCAAAGCCAAATTGGCAAAATAATGCTTAACTTCTTCAACATCAACATCGTCTTCGTCAAAATTATCCCAAAATATATTTAAACAAGACGTAATGAATTTCGGTGGCACATTATACTTTTTAACAAGAAGATCAAGACAGAGCTTAATGATCTCTAGCGTTTTAATTTCTGACAAAATTTTCAATGGTATTTCAACGTTTTCATCGGAAAAGTCTGTCATTTTCTTTACAATATCACGGAATTCTCGAAGTGTTTGTAAATCTTTAGATTTTAGAGAATGCTCGCCTTCTAGAGCGTAGAAAAATGGGATATGTATCTTTTTGAGTTTCCCATCAGGATCGATAAGAACACATTGATGTTCGGGTAAGTTTAATTTTTTGTAAGTATAATTCCTCTCTGCTCCAACCAAACCACATGTATTATATAAAAGTTGTCCGTTCTTTGTAGCAGTAAATACAGCTACTCTGTTACCACGTTGCATTAGTCTTATATCAATCAGACCTTTCTTTGGATTATAAATTATGAAAAATACAGCACGTTTTACTTCTTTTATCGTAGACAGTTGCGGTTTTTTATCGTCATTGTCGAAAATCTGTAAATAGAAATCATTGACTTTGATCCGAAATTCAGATTGAAGTTTACTGATATAATGGCGTTTCACCATTATATCAGTACTAAAAGGTATATAAGTAACGGACGATGTGGCTCACGAAGAAATACGCCTATAATACCTAAAGCAAGATATTGACGTGTAATCTTTTTTACCTTCAGAATTGGGGAGAATCAATGATATCATGACAAATAGCAATATTACTTACTTGTATAAATGCACATTGCGGATCTCTACATCCCTTTATCAACCTGATCAGATGACCTCGGTTAACATCTAAGATTGCTATCCGTCCGTAAGAGTCCACGAAAGCAGCAAGCCGCCGGTCTGGGGAGACGATCACTGAAGTTCCGTGGCGTTGTCTATCATACATTCCACAACGCATTGTGAGGGCCTCAGCACGAATTGAAGGTTCGTTCGCAGCTACGGTCTTTTCTGAGCCACCGCCACTGAGCCAACCTCTGTACATATATATTGTTCTGTACTAGCTGCGCCTACTGTCGATGCAGTGCAAGAATAACGAAATAATGAAGGAGTTGGGTATTGCTATATAACTAACTAAGTATACATATTGACGACTAGCAGCTCCCCGCGGTTTCACCCGCATAAGTCCCGATCCAGTGGGAACATAGGGTTAAAAACGTAGCCTATAGCCTTCCTCAATAAATGGAATATCCAACACCGAAAAAAAAAATCAAATCGGAACAGTGGTTCTTGAGATTAGCGCGTTCATACAAACAAAAAACTCTTCCGCTTTATAATAGTAATAGATAATAAATACATTGTTTCTGGTGTAGGTATATTGTTTCTATGTAGGTGTGTATGTATTTACACAAAAATATAAAAATAAATTATCAGTTGTCTAGTCGTCCGTCGCCGACATAGGCTTAGTGGCTTATGTTCGCAAAATGTATAGTTATTAGTTTAGGTACTTATATTCTCAGGCAACAATTTACATTATTGCAAACCAGCTCCAGTATGGTTTGCAATAATGTGCAGTATATTGTTGCCTACCATCTGTGTGTTTCGTCTTGCATTTGAGAGTGGTCTTATGTAACAATTCTCGATTTTTATTATTCATTGCTTGAATCTGAAGGCTAATTTTAACAACAAAACAAAAATTGAAACTCACGGTAATGCAGATTTAATTTTGTGTGCAACAGCTCGGGCTACATCCTGGAGTGGTGGAGCGTTCCCACCTTCCAGAGCATAATGGAACCCCAAGTAGGGACTTATACCGGCACTCAGAATCAAAGTGTTCACTGGTGGTACAGATCTGTACCTGAAAATGAAAGAGGTAGTTTTATAGTATTAAGATTATGATATTCAGTTTTCCTATGATAGAATGAATCAGAATGAATGAAACGTAATATACAATTTTACATGCAAGTTTAAACTTTATTTATTTTGCACCGACAGGACTTGAACTGCAACCATTACATTTTGGGTACTGTCCTAGGCAATTGCGCCCCTGGTGCTTGTTCTATCTTAATGTAATTATGGACTGCATTTCTTTGCGCTTGCGAATGAGGTACGTAGCGACATCTACCGGTGTCTTTGCAGATTAACGGCTTACATTTTTCCATTTACATAGAAATGAATACAAGTTTAAGATGTAGTTTCCAAATACCTTGATTTACTAATTTGTTTACATATTCTGTATACTATAACCTACCAAATATCATATCCTCCGTAAGTTGAGGCAGAGAGAAGATGGTCGTAAGTATTCTTTAGCTCCAATCCCACAACGGCAGCATCATTGACGACATCCTGATCAGTGAAAGTCCATTTCCTGATGCTTATATTTCGTCCATCCACTGCGTAGTTTTCAGGTAAGCCAGCTTGAGCTACAACACAATATTACAGAGATAGGTTTTTACAAATTCATTTAAATTATGTTTTGTGATATTAGGCTTCTATTTTACCTTTAGCTATTTGAGCTTTAACATTCCTAAGCGTTGGGAACAAACTGGCTCCAGATATAACACATTCACAAGTTGGAAACAGTATATAGATGTCATCCTGCAATGTTCCATATGTTCCCGTGTGACAGGATATTTTCAACACTGGCTTTTCATCTAATTTTTCAAGAAGTAATAAGTGTCCCGTATTGGTGTAGAATCCAATATGGCCAGTTTTGAAGCCAACAATAATGCAGAACCAATCTGGACCATCCTGTAAGGGACAAATTTGTGTTTATTATTATGAATTAATAAATAAAAATATTGATTGTTTATTATGATAAAACAAGTACCTACCTAAATTATTTGTCTTGCTTTGCTTTGCATTCAGGAAACTTGAATGTTAAATAATAAACATTCAATTCAAAAAAATCCATAGTTTTGGAATAAAATATTTTTGTACTTTATACCTACAGGATGTATTGCGCATGGACCAACAGGATTTTCTGGGGGGTTGGGAGGGTCACGTGCTAGTTTTCTCCTGTAGACTCAATGTCTTAAGTGTCACGGTTGTTTAGATATGTGATTTTTATTGAAAACTCACCCGAAATCTTGCCATTAAATCGTCCTAACTTTTTTGTTTGTGGTAGTAACACCACAAAAATATTACCTTTGTATTCTGCAATGTATTCTTATTTTAATAAAGTCATTACTTATTATATTATTTGATTAACTAGGGTCATGCGCTAGTTTTTCAAGCTAATTTCAAAATAGCTTTTACTTTTTTTTTGCAATGAATTTAGAAGGTGTCACTTTTCAAAATATTTACCCGGATTTACAACTTTGAAAGTTCAGAAGTTTTTTTCTGCTAGTTAATCATATAATATAATAAGTAATGACTTTATTAAAATAAGAATACATTGCAGAATACAAAGGTAATATTTTTGTGGTGTTACTACCACAAACAAAAAAGTTAGGACAATTTAATGGCAAGATTCCCTTTCAAAATTCAATTTACCTGAGAAGATTGTTGTGAAGGGCAAATAGACAAAGCTAGGAGCTCCGTAATGTCTGAAGGAAGTGTTCCGCTCCACGATATCAAGAATGAGTTGCTGTCAGTCGAACTGATCCACTGAGAAGTCAGTAAACAAAGTCTGTTTCTATAGCCCACAGCTAGTAAATTACCACAGGACGACAAAGACACAGAGCACTGTGACAGCCACATTGTATCTATAAGGAAACATTGTTGTGAACAATAAAAATCTGCACTAAAGAATTAATGTGGCAAGTACCTAGCATAGTTTTATATATCCAAATAAGAATGTTTTTAAACAATGACCATGAAGCCAGTATAAGGATCTAGTCACGTTGCCTAGTCATACTAAGATGAAGACATAAATAATCAAAACATACCAACAGGTTTGAATCAGAAACATTTTAAATTGTAATTATTAAAATTTGACATTACCATCTTTTTCAGCAATAAAAAGAGCTCTTCCCAAGCTTTGAATATCACCACAATCAGCGATCTGCTCTACTTGACACGACATTTTTAGTGGTATATTGGTAATGTTTTATGCCATATCAACTCCAAAACAGTCCAGTAAATACAACACCCGCTCAAAAACAGAAATATCAATAAAATAATGAAAAAGTTATTGTTTTTCACAAACAACACCAACAGCCAACAGCTGTGATTTGACAGGTTAAATGACAGCCACTGATATCTATTTGACAGCCTCACCCTTGACAGATTTGTGCAGGAACGCGTTCGAGACCTCCCAATCAAGAACAAAGAAAATGCCTGATAAAAGTGATAAACGTTATCTGTCGTTAAAGATACCTCTGCCTCTGCCTCTGTCTGACTGATCTGACTCTGCTGGGACTGCATGGGCTAAAAGCCTTTTGCTTGGCTACTGTTTGATGGCATGAATAAAAAAAGTAAAATTGTTAAAAAATCTTTTCTTCTTTTTTGATAAATATTTTTTTCTTCCTTTGATAAAATAATTTCAATTTATTTTTCTTCTCAATAATCGTTCAGAATGTCTTCTTTCTTGCGCTACTATCGCATAAAAAATATTAGTTCTACTACCCTGCTGTGATCGAATTTTCCCCTGTGTTTATCTCGCCATTATCAATTTCTCATGGTAGTACATACCTGAGATTATACTTGGTGATATCATCAGTGCGATGTAATGGGTTGCTTACAAAGTAGGGCTGAAACCTCAGACTTACATCCGAATGTGTTCCGAGTGGTGAACATTGATGAGAATGGTTCAGATCTATGTTCAGGCCAGTTGGAGATTACAGAGTCTGACATTATCTTGTACAGAGAAGGAAGAGATTCCACAGTTTGGCCTCTCCATTCATTGAGAAGATATGGATTTGAAGCAGAAATATTTAGTTTTGAGTCAGGTACATATTCTTTGAGTAAAACAGTAGGTACTTATCATTCTAAAATTGAAGGTTTATGTTATTTATTTCTTGAATATTATTTATATTTACAGGAAGAAGATGTGAGACTGGGGAAGGTATATACGCATTTAGATGCAGAAGAGCTCCTGTTCTATTTCGAACATTGCAAAGGCATATTCAGTTAAGAAATGTTATCCATGATTCAGTGTCATATCCAGTGGCACGATTAAGCCCATCTCTACAAGGCAGGCAGACCCTGCAGGCCAGTGTTGTGCATCGCTCTTCTGTCGATAATGGCCAGCCAGACACCTTGAGACCTGTCATTAGCAACAACATCTCTAGTGTTATCCAAAACTCTGTAATGCAAAGAAATATCAACCAATCTCCAAGATCACCGTCCAGCATTGAAATCTTAGAGGTCATGCCTTTGTATCCACGAGATCAAAATACCTCAAATCACGCAACCAATGTCTATCAGGTGAGAGATTTCAAGAGGGAACATAATAATAACCAGGGTGAGTCAGTAACGGATGCTCGACATGTTTATTCTAATGATCTCAGCAGAGACTTAGCTATTCTTAGAAACACGTTACGGCAAGAAACTGCTCTCAATACAATGAGAGATATTGAAGATGAAACTCGATTCCTGGAAAGTCGGTATGTAAATGAAAATGTTTTTGGTCAAACAAAAAGCCCCCTGTCACCAACACTAAGCAGCACTAGTGAACATTATGCACAATTGAGTTTAGAACAACAGAAAACTTCGAGATTGTACATGAATATTGCTTCTGACAAAACTGCAATTGAAGTGAATAGGAATGAAACAAATTTAATTACACCCCCGACACCCAAACAGGTTGAATATTGCAATTTAGCAGTGGGTGGTACCAAATTTGATGTGAACTCATATGCTAATTTGTCACTAGGCGAATTAGGCGACAGTGTCAGAAATATGAAGCAAGCATTAAGTTTTTCCGCACCTCTTGAACATAATCAGAAACATTCTGAATCTGATACATTTACATCTATGTCACCTGTAGAGGAATTAGAAGTTAACTATGCAGTACTCGATATTGATTCTAATAAAGAATTTGGGAAGATAACAAGGGATTTGACGTCTCCTGAGAGTCAATCTTTTAGCAGTTCTAAAAATGAAAGTGTGCCATCATGCTCATCCCAGACTCAAGCCCGTCTAGTGTCTCAGTGCAGCGTAGAGAAGGTGCCAATAACAAACAACACTGTTTCAACAACTAACATCGGTTACACTACTATAGATTTTGATAAAACAGTTGCACTGACATCAGTGGCAGCCGGGGCTGATGATGGATTTGATGGTCCCCGTAAAACGAGACATAACTCATGTACCATTGTTTTTGGGAGTCCAGGTAGCGGAGACAAAAATAAGACTATTAATTAAAAAATAGTATATTTTTATATAGTTATATACTATAAGAATTTAAAAGCAAACCAAAGGCAAAAATCATAGCAATTTTTTTAAGACAATAGTTGACAGCATAAAAAAACTTTACTGAATTATTTATTACAAAAGGTATGTTTAACATAACCCGATTATAATCTATGGCCATAGAAAATAAAAATTGAAATATCTATTAGACTTAAGATAAATGTCTATGCTACAATCTTAAATGTTTTAGTAGACAAGTAAAGCTTTAAAATACATAGATGGAATGTTCCACAATATTGTGGAAGGAACCTGTGATTGATCCCCTGAGATCATATTGAATTTTTCCCAGTGCTGGGTATGAAATGGATTTTATCCCAATTTTACCCAGTGTTGGGTATGAATATGATTTTTTCCCAGTTGTATTGTACCCAGTGTTGGGTATAAATAGGATTTTTCTCCAGTTGTACCCAGTGTTGAGTACAAATAGGATTTCCTCCCAGTTGTACCCAGCATTTAAGTTACTACTTTAACGTTGGGTACAACTGGGAATAAGTCTTATGGAGTAATAAGGAATAAAATGTGCTATTTTAGTTGTTAAATGTCCTTGATATATGAACTTAAAAAAAACTAAATTTTATTGACCAGTGGATAATAAATTTGTTTTTAGATGTTGATATTGTTATGGATTGACATTATTCCCATGTCGAGGTCAAGAATATGACCTTGACACTTCAATATCAATATCAAAGTGAAAAATTTAAACTTATTTAAAAATGATGATGATGGTGTTGGTGATGTTTTATGAATGTTTTGTCGTAGTCACAGTAGTTGTACCTATCTGCCTTTAGTGGGCCAATAAAATGGAATGATGTTTGTATTATGCAACAACAGGAAGTGATCAATGTGAAAAGTGATCAACTTAATAAACAAATTTAAGTAGGTAGGTGCCTACGAGAAGTACCTATCCTATACCTATGAATGTTGCCATTTATTAAATGTTAATGTCAATGAAATATCTCAGTGTATGAGAATAATAAGTAGATATAAAATAATATCTATTGATAAATGTTTATGTAAGTACGTAGTTGTTGCTTGATTCGTGAGTTTTGCGCAAGTAATCATACTATAGAATTTTAAAAAAATACTATTTCACCGAAAAAAGTTAATGATTCGACTGAGTTAGGCTTTGTGTGTATGTCCATTGTCCATGCACTCAAAATTATTTTATTTAAGATCATTACTCAGGTTATTTATTATGTAATTTCGTATGTAGATGACAATCCGAACAAATAGTTTGCGACGTGTTTTATGGTGCTGCACCCGTATCATCTATTTAGTTGATAACTGAGTAAGATAGTCACTTTGCAGTACATTGCTGATTTGACGTAACATGGAAATCATTAGTTATTTGATCACCTCAAAGCAGCAATGTGCATAGTGCCTATAAAACTGAGTTATCGACTAGATTGATAATACAGGTGAGGGTCATCAACTATAATACTCAACAAATTAAGCTGCAGAGCAGTAAATTTATAATATGCAGTAGGTATGACCCTGCATACAACGTTACTGCTGACTTACTCCCTTAATAAGCAACTGTTAATATAAATAATCATAATAGAAAATCTTTAAATGTTAGGGAAAAACCTCCACAAAATCGTTGCGTGGTAATGAAAAAGTTAACGGAGAAACCGACAAATGAAAACAGTGACTTTGTTGTATACTATTTAGATATTGATTCAGTAGTTCTTTGAGACTGGATTTTGGTTGTATATTTTTTAATGCAGTTTGTAGGATTTTATAGTAGGTACAGTCAGCAAAGGACGTACTCAGGCGAATTTTACAAGTTTAAAATTATTCACTTTTTTTTAGGGTTCCGTAGTTTTTAAAGTTTTAGTAATTTCTTGCAAAATTACCAACAACTAAGAAACAGTTTTCAAATAAAACTAACAAATCTGCTTCATGTCCTTTGCTGACTATACGTAGGTACAACTTTTGTTGCACTTAGTTATTAGATGTGCCAAAGACTATTCATATTTACGATTTTACTCTATGAATCCAAATAACACTTTCGCACATAGTACAAACTGTCATAGGTAAAATAATTATTATTATGACTGCCTATTATTTGTGGCCAGTTTATATTATGTATAAAAATAATTTAAACCAGTTATCAACCTGTTTTGAGAAAGGAAGGATACAATAAGTTCATGTATACTTTTTTTTGTATAATTAATTGTTAACACTTAAGTTCATACCATATTTTTTTAACCAAAGATTAAATGGCATTTGTAAATTTTAATAGTTTCCAAAGATATTTTAAAATCATTATCGTAACTGATTAACCTGAAAACTACCAAATAGCGAAAATGTTATTTTGCTATAAAATGTTTAGAGTATCGAGGCCAATATTGAGATGGCTACTAGTTGCACTCATGTAAGTCTGAAATTAAAGGGCCCTCTAATCCCAGACTTACATGATGGTTGGAAGAATTTCGTAAACAGACCGCTACCTCTGTCATTCCCGAATATAATCATTAAAATTTGTTTAATTACACGTACAAATGGTTTTTTCACCAATCGTACCCAGTGGAAACGTTGGGGCGGGTACGACCTGTAATATTTGTTTTTGGTTTCATAAATTCACAAGAGCGACCGGGACAACAAGGGGTAGGTTAATTTACGAAAATTTTCGTGCACCGTGACAACCCTTCTGCTAATGATTTCAATCGTCTCAGGTAAGTCTCGGACTACACCTTAATGTAGGTACTACTATAAATCATAAGACATGTCTGAGATGTTTGAACTTCAAGTGATTAGCAGAATAAGGGCCTTGCTGGATAAAGTGTTCCACGTGATCTCACTCCAACGCCCTCTGTGTTTAAAATGAAAGAAAGTTAGAAAAGTTACATTTAGTTTTGTAAGTATGTAAATATCATTTTGTACGTAAATCATAATTTTATGTATAAATTATTGAGTTTTGAAATAGGACATGTTTTGGTTTTGATGTTCGGGATACCTACTCGACCTATATATTTTCTTACATTTACCCGCTGAAAACTCATCGTAAAAAATAATTGCATTTATTTTCAAATAGTCTAATCTGTTTGTGTCCATGTGAAACTGGAAAGCAAACGAAACTTGAGTTAGGTAAAGTCTATTATAGCCATTAAAATATTAAATGATTATTTTGAACTTCACAATTAAATATACGACTATTATTAGAGTAGGTATACCTAATATTATGTTATGGTTGTACCACACGGTTGTTACCTAAATTGTTAGTAATCGGCCTAATAGAATAAGAGAAACTAAACACCGAAAAAATGCCAATCAAAATGTAAACATAGTAAATTGTAATTGTTTATAGATACAGGTCGAGATCTCATTCAATTAATTTAATATACTTACTTACATCAGAAATTCAGCTCTTTTACACCAACCGTGATTGCAAGCAGACTTAGGCTAGCAATTACCGCTGACAGAAATGAGCTTGAAAACTTAATTCTCGTTACAAATGGCGCTACGTTTGATATTCCACAAAACACTACATTGATCGATAGAAAATCACCATTTTTGCATTATTAAAATAAATAAGGAATGCATCTACAACTGCTTTTATACTAAATAAAGCGTTATTTGTTAATATAAACAATAAATGTTTTTATTTGTTTACGAAAAACTACGGAATTCAACAGGTAGTGTAGATTGTAGAACGTGAAACGGTAGCGCGTGGTAGCACCATCAGAAGTGAGATTTTACCTCATTAATCGACAAGCCGCTATTTCGACCTATGTCAATGAATGATGATTTTGGATCAAGTGTAAGAAGTGTATAGTTAAGCATATAGTAGTTGTAGGTAGACAAAAATGATTAAACCTACATTATATTATTATCAATTTATTGCTTTTCATTACATACTCTATTTTTTAACAATATAGACATTGTAGATAAGAAGCATACAAAGGTAGATGTAAAAAATATGCAGGGCCGGGAACGAACGAACACGGGGGTAATTTAGCAACCGTGTTCATTCGTTTCCGGTCCTGTACCCGTAATATCTTATCTAGTTGAGAACTGAGTTTGATAGGCACTTTGCAGTAGGTACATTGTTGCTTTGAAGGAACGTGGTAATCATCAGTGATTGATTAGTGATTACATCAAAGCAGCAATGTAATGCATAGTGGATATGAAATTCAGTTGTCAACTTGGTAGATAATACGGGTGCAGGGCCGGGAACGAATAGCAATGAATGGCATTACCAGTTCTTCACACTTCCTAGTAACGAATAAAAAAAACAATAATAAAACCGATACATCAGGGGTCCATAAGTTTCCCAACCGGTACCTATCAGTATGTACTAGGTTACTGGGTTTTTTTTTCTTAGTTTTACACTAATGGGATTTTTTTCTTTATTGTATCCTACTGGATTTATTTCTTAGTCCAGTTGTACAACTGGAAATAACTAGTTACGTAGGTACTATCGGAATTTCATATTAGCCCTAGATATGGAGACTATTAAAACATAATGTTTCTGTCTCTAACTTTGGGGTTTAATACGCTAATAACATCAATAAAATATCAGGAATATTTACAAATACTGCATCGACCGTTCGGTACATAGAATAATCTCACTTTTATGAATACCATCCGAGAAAGTGTACAATTTCCATCAGTTAACATGAAGACTCTCGTTGTTTGATACATTGTCACGTGATACACTCGAGTAAACAAAACTGAAAAATGGTTACAAATAATTTGGTGGGACCTGTGTTAGAGCGTTTTTTATTGGTATCAAGTAAGTAACCCTGTTACTTAATACTAACTTAGTAACCTAAAATATTTTCTAACATATAAAATTTCCATGTCACAATGTTAGTTACTGTACTCCTCCGAAACGGCGCGACCGATTTTTACCAAATTTTATATGCGTATTCAGTAGGTCTGAGAATTGGCTACTATCTATAATTTATAAGGCAAAACAACGTTTGCCGGGTCAGCTAGTAATTTTATAGTTTCCCGGATCTTAATCGCGAGGGGACCCTCGCGACCAAGACCATTGTCACATGGTCGAAAAGTCGAGGAAAGAGAATTAAAAAGTAAAAATCACGCGATTAAGACCCGAGAAAATATAAAATTATAAGTTCCAATTGTGTTAGTTTAAAAAATTAAAATTATTAAAAATTAAACCCTGTACCTACTGCTGACAATTGTGCTCCTAAATGATCAAGATTTTGATGGGAGGATTTCCAGAGGAGGTGCGGTGCGGTGAGATAAATGAATCTATTCTTTCCGGTTCGTATAACCGTTAAAAATAATATTTACTTATATTACGTTTTATCATTTACTAAACTCATCAGTACCTACCTTATTAAAATTCTTTTAATTTATTGGCAGATATCATATATGCTTCCGTGAAAATAGATGAGCTGATAGTTCCCGAGACGGTTGCAGATAGCGAGAATGTCACCTTAGAGTGTGTTTACTCCGGCACTTCAGATGACGACATTGTGGTGCGATGGTTGTTTAACGATACTCAAGTTTATGAATTTAGCCCTAAAATTGAACCTTACGTGAACGGAATTCTTAGAGGGAAAATTGATTTGTCGTACAAGCATTTTGGTAAGTAACTCTAGCCTTTTTATAATTATTAACTTTTCTACTGACACCAGCAGGTAGTTAAGAAATATCACACTCCGGGAACTCAGGTATTCCCTGTCTTACCGTTTGGGATAAAGGACTGAAACGGATGTTCCCATCCGTTACCGGAATGGGTGTTCCCATCCGTTACCGGAATGGGTGTTCCCATCCGTTACCGTAATGGGTATTCCCACTTTTACGAGCGGGAACGAAAAAAAAACCAGTCGTTCTGCGATTACTTTTTATTTGTTAATTACAGAATCAACAGCACTCCCAAAACTTACTACCAATAACTGATTCACATGCATTAGACAACATTGCAATATCGCCACTTGAGAAAGGGAAAATAAATATGTGTTATGTTTACTCGTCATTGTGTAACGTAGGTTACTTGTACATGATACCTAAGTGAATAAGTATGAAATTATGGCAGGTACCTACCGATAAACCTATTTACTAAGCATTTCAGTGATACCCTCTCTTAATGTTACTGGGTAAAATTTGTGCCCAGTGGATTTATTCCCAGTTGTACGGTGCAACTGGGAAAAAATCCACTTTGTTCCCACTACGGAATAGAACGGGGCAGTTCACGGGTCACATAGGATTAGGAGTTCTTTACCTATGGCCTAGTTAGGCAATAATCAAATGACGTCACCTACGACGTCACTATTTTATAAATCGTAGGTATGGCCGAGCGGCCCCGATACAAGTGGTACCAATTTTTGATTTCAGGTGAGTTATCCAATTGCCGACATTATCTGAAGCTTGTGAATCTAAGCTCCGAACTCAGTGGCGACTACACTTGCGTCGTCCACAGCAGAGGACAGGAAGTTCATCAAACTAAGTCCATGATTATTTATAGTAAGTAGATGATATTTCTACAAGGTAAATTGTTAATATGGGCTTTCAGGGCTAATTTCTTAAATAGGTATAAGTAATAAATAATTAATTATAAACTCTGTGAACATCACACAGCGCCATCTAGCCCTAACTCCTTACCTTGTATTACGGTGACTAGACAACCAATATAATAGGTACTTACTCATTTTTTTTTGTAAAACCATTTATTTTATGTTTATACTTAGGTACATAGAGAAACACGCAGACCACGAACAAATTTATTTTGAAGCATAAATACTTACCTACTGCTTTACTTGCGGGTATCGAAACCAAAACCTTCTGCATTGCTTTTCGTCTAACGCACCACAGAGGTCGTGAAATCATTAGTAGTACCTAGAGATCGTTAGTAGATTTATAGCGAAAATGATGAAAAGAGTTAAAGAGTTATCGATATAGATATACCTAATAGTGCAAGTATAATATGATAATATCAATCAAAGGCATTTCTTCAGCAAAGGGCAAAATTCTGAATACCCATCTACAAAAATCACCTGTCGATATACTTATTATGGCACCCATCCGTTAAAGTAAAAAGATGATTTGCTTTCCCAGACACGGAGCAAGATTTCCAGTTAACGTTTAATAAATCGCAAATAATGTGTACCGCAAGTGGGCTTTATCCGAAACCGTATTTGACGATCGAATTCAAAAGGTAAGCAAGCTGCTTATGGAAGTAAGTTCTAAAATGAAATTAAACTCGTATTTCAGTTTTAACTGCGTTCCATTTATTATTTTAAGCATTTGTCTACGCCTCACGTTGCAGACGATGTGTTATTCCTTGTCTCCAGCTATCAACATACCGAGTTTCATCGCAATTGGTTCAGCGGTTTTTCCGTGAAGGAGTAATAAACACATATGTATACGAACACATATTAATGTTGTGAACAATATCTACACAGCGCCATCTAGCCCCATGGTAAGCTACTAAGCTTGTGTTACGGTGACTCGACAACGGATATAATAGGTACTTATATTCATTTTTCTCTTGTAAATACATCCATACGATAGATAGAAACAAACAAACATAAATAGGCACTTTTGCACCCGGCGGGAATCGAACCCGCAACCTTCTGCATTGCTTGATCTTCGCTTGACGCGCTACCGAGGCCGCCGGCCTACTTTCACAAAAATAATATTAGTAGAATCATAATATGAGATTCCGGATATCCACTGCAGAAATTTCCATAATTTCCAGTAACTTTTTGTTCTAATCTATACTAATACTAGCTGACCCGACAGACGTTGTCCTGTCGTTTAGTATAAAAAAATAAAATTCATCAAAATCGGTTTAGCATTTTTTCTTTCATAAGAACCTTCTCCTGACAATAGCGCTCACAACAAAAAAAGAATTATCGAAATATGTGTAAAAGTTTAAGTGTGATGCCGTGACCAAGGGAAATAGGGATTGATTTTTATATAATAGATAGATAGATAGAATATAAAGAGGTAACGTTGGTAACATGTATGTATGTATATTGGGGGTAATCTCTGAAACTACTAAACTGATTTCAAAAATTGTTTCACCATTAGAAAGCTACATTCACCCTGAGTAACATAGGCTACTTTTGATCCCGATATTCCCACGGGATCGGGACTTACGCGGGTGAAACCGCGGGAATCTGTTCTACTATATTTTAACAGGTCACCAGTAGCCCAGCAGCAACGTATTTGGCGAAATGGCTCTTTGTTTGATGCAGAATGTACGGCGATGATTATTGCCTCGGGTCAGGGGGAGGTTGCGTGCCGATTACAAATACCTCAAGTCGATTACACTGCTATCATCAAGAAATATATAAGTGAGTAGTTATACACTTTTTGTAAAATACGTTAAAATCAAGTTCATGTCAACAACAAGAACAAAATATAGTAAAACTACTCCGACCTTACTCTTCGTTTATTAATAAGGCTTTTAGTGACTTACTTACTTACTTACGATTATCGAAAATTGCTTTTTACAGATGACGGAAACAGTGCAGCTAATCAGAAAACATCGAATAGTTTATCAAAAATATTAATCGGGACCTATTTTATAATTTTAAATTCCCTAACACCTTAATTAAAGTATAATAGTATAATAAAGTAATTTTTGAATTAATAAAACATTTATTTATTAAACACAATACAATTAAGGACCAACACTTAGAAAATTATGAACTATATTTAACAGTGTATTGTATAGCACTATATCACATTCGTTGCTAGAGACGTAAACTTGATAGCAGTCCCACAATTACAAGCAGAAACCAGGATAATTTGAAATTACAGCCATGATCACCTGAAAAATTAATTAAAAATCTTTAACAAATATAAATAAAAATATTTTTTTCAATAAAAGGTGCTCAATCTAACTAACCAATATTGAAATTAAAATGTTTAGGTTTTTCTTCTTTTTTCGATGCAGTCCTTAATTTCATCTCCTGGACAGGATTTGAACCTGCAACCCTTGCAATGCATGTTACCGTTTGCGCCACAGGTGCCCAGAGGAGATCCACCAGGAGATGAAATTAAGGACTGCATCTCTTATGTTTCGAATGTAAACTAAATTTCTAAGTGTGGAAACACTTTAAACTAAATTCAACATTACATATATGTTTTTATTTGAAAACGTAGTTTTTGGCGATACATCTTTAGTTATTTTAACAAAAAAAAACCATGCTTAATAAAACTAAATAAGTACCATGGCACCATGCTTTATTGTGAGCTTTTCTTCCAATCAACTTGTCGTTAGCTATTATTGGTTGGTACCTCGTAAGTATATTGTGTTTGTGTAAGCATACCTTCCTACTGCGAGGGCTTTATCTACAAACTTTATCTACAAACTGATTAGTTGCACACACTGGTTTTAGTAACTTATACAAAACTTAGCGAATTATAAAGAAAGTTAACTAAAGCTGGAGGTCTAGTAGCTTTTTACGAACAAACGAACATTCGATTATTTTTTATACTTATGCGAATTTTAAAAAATATCGATCGTTAGTTCGTAAAAAGCTAGTAGGCCACCTGAGCCGTTGTTTAGAAGCCATTTTCGGGCGGACCAACAAGTGTAGGTATGTCATATTTTGTCCATTCATCCATTGCCTGCCTGCTGTATGTTTCCACTTATGTGCAACATTTCCTCAAAAGTTCCCAACCAGAAAAACCCCCCCAAAACGATATCACTCTTGTACACCAAAGGTATTCGAAGTCCTTTGGTGTACAAGAGCGTGGGTAGTGGGTACTGGGTACCTACTGCTATATTTTAACTAGTATTATAAGGTGCTAAAGTTTGGATGTTTGTAAGAGGTAAGCTCTTGAACTAATTTCCGACCGATTGACCGATTTCGACGAAATTTATTATGAGGATACACTGAATCTTTGGGAGTAACATCATCATCATCCGAGCGTTGTTCCCGGTTGCATCTCTCTCGAGAGCCCGGGGTCCGCTTTCCTACTTTTACGTCTCCACTTCGCACGATCTTCGGCATCCCGTGTAGTGAGGCCATTTGCACGCATATCCGATCTTACAACGTCAAGCCAGCACTTCTTGGGTCTTCCCAATCTGCCGCGGCCGGGCGGAGGCGCCATAGCAAGACATTTGTTTCCCACGTAACTAGCCGGTTTCCGTAGAACGTGGCCGTACCACCGTAAGCGGCATTCTTGCAGTTTGTCTGCAATGTCTCGGACATGAAGGCTGCCCCTGATGCGGGAGTTTCTGACGCGGTCTTTTCGCGTCACTCCACACATCCAGCGCAGCATCTTCATCTCCGTGACACGCAGCTCCTGCTTATGTCGCTCAAGCAATGGCCACGCCTCACTACCATACAAAAGGACAGGTCTAATGATCGTTTTATAGACCTGCCCCTTCAGTTTAACCGGCATTTTCGGGTCACAGATGACACCAGTTACCTCTCGCCACTTGGCCCAAGCTGCCGAAATGCGGGACTTGACGTCGCAATCGATGTCGCCGGACTCGTGAAGCACAGATCCCAAGTACTTAAACTGGTCTGTCCGCTCGACCATGTGACCGTCTACGCAGACAGGTGTGGGATCTGTGGTATTGCTAGCCAAGTATTCGGTCTTCGCTACGTTGAGTTGCAAACCGCCATTCTCAAGTGACTCTTTCCACGCATTTACACGCCTTCCAAGTCGTCCCTTATCCGAGTCCGCTAGCGCAATATCATCAGCATACATGAGCATCCACGGGGGCTGCTCGTGTGCGTCTCGGATGACTACGGACAGTGCGTCCAGTATTACGCTAAACAGAAACGGACTTAGGACGGATCCTTGGTGGACTCCGACTGTAATGGGGAAAGATTTAGTGTCACCAACAGCAGTTCGCACCACTGAATCGGAATTTCGGTACATGTCCCTGATGGTTCCAATATAAGTTTCGGGCACCCCTTTGGACCGCAGCGCCCACCAGATCATCCCGCGAGGAACACAGTCGAAGGCCTTCTGCAAGTCCAGGAACAGAAAATGCAGAGGCGTATTCTTCGTTCTGTATTTCTCCATAACGATCCTTAGGGCGAAAACAGGGTCCATGGTACCATGACCGGGGCGGAAACCATACTGGCCCTCCGAGACAGTGCACTCCTGCCGGATCCGAGAGTCAACTATACGCTCGTAGAGCTTCATGGTGTGGGACATGACCTTTATACCACGATAACTTCCACACTCCTGCACAGATCCCTTGCCCTTGAACACTGGAGTGATAACACTCAGTCTCCATTGGGCGGGGATTCTGCCGGTCTCGAGTATGCGGTTAAAAAGGTTGGTTAAGATGCCCACACCACGAGAACCCATAGCCTTCCATACTTCGATGGGGACTCCATCGGCGCCGACAGCTTTCCGATTCTTCATGCAGCGAAGAGCCTTGCGCACCTCCTCAGGCGTTATCAGTGGCACTAGTCCTAGATTAGGAGGGAGTTCCGGTGGCTGCACCTCTTTATACTGCTTATTGAGCAGTTCGTGGAAATAAGAGCGCCACCTCTCCTTCACCGCGAGGTCCTCGCATAGCAGGTTACCATTATGATCTTTTACACAGCGGCACTTGGATATATCCTGTGCCGCTTTGATCCTAGAACGTGCCAACTTATAAATAAGCTTCTGCCCCTCAGACGTTTCCAACTTATCGTAAAATGGCTGTAAGTGGTCCCGTCTGGCTCTGGCTACTGCTCTCTTTGTAGCACGTTTGGCAGACCTGTACGCGTCGCGATCTTCAGGAGAGTTGGACGCTTGCCACTTTTTAAAGAGGGCTTTCTTCACCCTAGTCTCCCTCTGGACTGTGTCGTTCCACCACCAGGTTTCCTTGTCACACTTGCGTCCACCCTTAGACATACCGAGGACCGACCGCGCCGAATCAGCGATAGACACCTGAATCCTGTCCCAGTGTTCCTGTACCGAATCGCCTTCAGCATTAGCACATTTGTCGCCGATTGCTGAGGCGAGCATCTGGGACTTGACTTCATCAAGCATCCACCATCTGATTCGGCGCTGACATGGTTCCGGTCGTTTGTCTTTGGTCTTTACACAGAGATCCATGACAAGGATACGGTGTTGGGCAGTGAGACTCTCACCGGGTATGACTTTGCAGTTGGCCACGTAGCCGATATGGTGTCTCCTAGTGATTAGAAAATCGATTTGGGTAGCGCGCCCCCCGCTCCTGTAGGTGATCAAGTGGTCGGGCTTCTTTTTGAAATAAGTGTTCACGAGTGCCAGGTCGGCAGTGGCACACGTACGCAGAATTTCTTCCCCTTCCGCATTCCGACTGCCATACCCGAAGCCTCCATGAACACGTTCAAATTCCACCCCCATCTCACCCACATGACCGTTTAGGTCACCACCCAAAACGATTCCCTGTGACAACGGGATTGCCCCAAGGACCTCGCCGAGTTTATCCCAAAACGACCTCTTATCAGCGTCGCTACAACCGACCTGTGGCGCGTAAGCACTTACTAAGTGAGTAGGAACCCCCCCAATAAGCACCTTCACGCACATAAGTCGGTCGCTAAAGCGATTCACCTCCAAGATATCGTCATGCAACCCCTCAGCGAGCACCACAGCCACCCCGTTCTCTCCACCAGGTGCACCCGTGTAGATCAGCTTGTAGCCATTCCCAATGAGCCGGGATCTGCTGCCTTTCCATCGAGTCTCCTGCAGGAACGCCACGGCCACCTTCCGTCTGGAAAGTACGTCGGCTAGCTCCCTCGCGCGTCCGGTTAGCGTGCCAATGTTCCAAGTTGCGAAGCGGAGTTTCAACTTGTGTTTTGGGGCTAACGTCTTTGGCCGTGCCCGCCCGTGGCACGGTAGCCCTCGTCCACTTACCACAGGAGTCGGGCGAAACTCCTGCGCGCCGTTATGCGGCGGCGCCCTATCTCTGTGGCCATTAACTCTTTCTTGACTTTCCATTTCGATTTGGCAAAATTTTGACTTTTACGGGAGCGACTGCCGTCTGACCTCCCAACCCCGAAGGGAAAGTCTGCGCCAGAGCCTCGTCCGTTTATCAGCAGGTGTACCAAGCTAGCAGGTGAGGTTGGCTTGGGCCCAACGATCTTAGTGGGCCCCATACACGAATCTTTGGGAGTAACAAGGGCCGATATTTCTACGGGATCGCGACTTCCGAGCGCGAAACAGGGGTTGCAGCCTGTTAATATAGCTGCAGGCGATTCGCGTATTTTGTTCCGACTATCACTCCCATTTGTTGTAATATAACTTTGTTGTCCGTCTGTTTATCTTTACGATCTTATCTTTTGGTTTGGGCTTACGATCTGTCTATAACTGATCCCTGACCCACGAACGGTTAAGAGGGGATGCCATATAAGCATGATTAATTCGGTTTGACGGAGGTGTGTTCATCTATACCACTCACGAGAAACAGAAAAGAACGTCATGGAACTATTGTGTCCGAACACAATGTATAGAATACCTATATCTGTGTAATATTTGGTGGAAAGTGTAGGTAAAACCAAGGTAATGGACGGTTAAGGTACGGTACTATTCGATTTGACTTACTTCCTTGCGACTCGGGAGGAGCTTCAGTGTCGGTTTCCTCGCCCGTCTCCGTGCTGGTGACCTCGCCTGCCACCAAGTTAGTCAACATTTCAGATTCATTCGATGTATACGGAAAAAAAGACTAGCCTGGCCTTTTGCTTGAACATGAATTATGCATAAAATGAAATGCAGATGTTAATTATTTAAAAATAATATTGAATTGTCACGCAACTTAGATATGTATTTAAAATTTCAGATCAATCAGTAACCGGGAAGGGGGTCAAATTTAACTTGCAAGATTTGTTCCATACTAACAGGGCAAGTTTAATAAAAGCTTGTAAAAAGGTAAGGTCTCATAAGATTGTTTTTTTTACATGAGATAGCTGAGGACTTCATCTCGCTGATATGAGAAGCGATGATGAAGGTCGACGGGGTAACATGCTTGTCTAGAAGAAACCTTTAGAGTTGAAGACTCCAAGATTGGAATATCGAGCTAAGATCATTTAACTTCAGAGTGGTTCTAGGACCTGCGGGGTTAAAAGGTAGTTTAGGAGATTCCGCAAGCATCAGGAGCAATCAGAATAACTGCGAATTTGTTATAGTTGCAGACAGCATTCGAATCTACATATCAGATCCGAGCGGACCAGGTGCACAGTTATTGTTAAAAGTTGAATTGCTTCCAGAATCTCCTATACTGTCCTTACTGGTTGTTTTAAATGACCAACCCTGTATATTTAAACTCAGTATAGTTCAGTTAATATTTTCTTAATTAGACATTGAATGAATCTGACATTTTAATTAAATGACAATGCAAAAAGCGAAAGCTAGTACGCGAAATGAACATTCCCGTTAACTGTTTGAAGCCGTATTTTTGAAACCACTGGAACTCAATTCGTATACGAAAGTCCGAGTTCCGCATACTTGGTCTTGCTCGTTGCGTATGGGCGTGAGCGAGACCGCGAACACGTTCATTAGCCTTCCGCATACGAATAAGTTTTCTGCTTGTTCAAAAATACTACTCTGCTGTTTGCCATGCCAATGAGCCATCCAGTTGTTTGCGGCCATACAAAATAACGGGCTTTTGCTAAACCTCAGTCGCTGTCCACGAATAATTTTGTCCAATAACTGTCTCTGTCACTCTCGCACAGAATATTTAAGCAGGAGCGACAGAGACGCAGATACAAATTGAAATGTTTTATCGCAATCGGTTCAGTAGTAGTTTGCGTAGAATTGTGAACTCACACGTTTAGGGTACAGGTACAATTTCATTTAAAATACATGATTAAAATCATAATCAAAAAAAATAGGTCTACTTTCCCGGTCTCAACAGATGACGTCATCCATCGAAATGTTAGAGAATGACGTCATCTGTTGACACCGGGATGGCATACCTGGCGTTGTATTTTGTTGTTTCATGATTGAACTCATCTTATGGTAGGTAGGTACCAATAAGTAGTACCTCAGTCACTACAAACGCGGCAGCTTACGCACACATACAACCACGCGCTAATACGAGTTCAAACATGCACCATAATATTCATGCACTAATAAGTAACTTGCCTGGAAGCGGCACTATCTTATAGTAGGTACGTACAGTTGATATAAAATGACTAAAAGAACATTCTTAAAAACTTCCAAGGAGAAGTAGACATGTGCTGACGAGCACAAAAATCTCACACTACGCCTACAGATCATTCTAAAAATGTGGATGTTTGCTACTCTATTACGCGTTAGGGTCAAATGGAATTTTTATTAAAAAAAAAAACGTTTTTACCTCCCATTTGTCCCGTTGCTTAGAAATTTCCAACGGGCCAAATGGGAGCTAAGTTAAAATATAACGTATGTCCCATTTGTTCTGTTTATTTAGAGTAGTCCTGAACCAACTGCTATAAAACTTTAGTACCTACCGATGTGCTGATGATGATGTGCCGATCTGATGATGTAGGGCGGGCGGTACCGCGACGCCGGGGTCGCGGTACACCGCCGCGCGCCCCGCACCCACCGTGCCGTCGGTTGCCCGCTATGTCTATAGTGTTACCTGCAGCGTTGTAGAGCAGGTCGGCGCGGTAGGGCGGGTGCGCGACGCCGGGGTCGCGGTACACCGCCGCGCGCCCCGCACCCACCGTGCCGTCGGTTGCCCGCTATGTCTATAGTGTTACCTGCAGCGTTGTAGAGCAGGTCGGCGCGGTAGGGCGGGTGCGCGACGCCGGGGTCGCGTTACACCGCCGCGCGCCCCGCACCCACCGTGCCGTCGGTTGCCCGCTATGTCTATAGTGTTACCTGCAGCGTTGTAGAGCAGGTCGGCGCGGTAGGGCGGGTGCGCGACGCCGGGGTCGCGGTACACCGCCGCGCGCCCCGCACCCACCGTGCCGTCGGTTGCCCGCTATGTCTATAGTGTTACCTGCAGCGTTGTAGAGCAGGTCGGCGCGGTAGGGCGGGTGCGCGACGCCGGGGTCGCGGTACACCGCCGCGCGCCCCGCACCCACCGTGCCGTCGGTTGCCCGCTATGTCTATAGTGTTACCTGCAGCGTTGTAGAGCAGGTCGGCGCGGTAGGGCGGGTGCGCGACGCCGGGGTCGCGGTACACCGCCGCGCGCCCCGCACCCACCGTGCCGTCGGTTGCCCGCTATGTCTATAGTGTTACCTGCAGCGTTGTAGAGCAGGTCGGCGCGGTAGGGCGGGTGCGCGACGCCGGGGTCGCGCTACACCGCCGCGCGCCCCGCACCCACCGTGCCGTCGGTTGCCCGCTATGTCTATAGTGTTACCTGCAGCGTTGTAGAGCAGGTCGGCGCGGTAGGGCGGGTGCGCGACGCCGGGGTCGCGGTACACCGCCGCGCGCCCCGCACCCACCGTGCCGTCGGTTGCCCGCTATGTCTATAGTGTTACCTGCAGCGTTGTAGAGCAGGTCGGCGCGGTAGGGCGGGTGCGCGACGCCGGGGTCGCGGTACACCGCCGCGCGCCCCGCACCCACCGTGCCGTCGGTTGCCCGCTATGTCTATAGTGTTACCTGCAGCGTTGTAGAGCAGGTCGGCGCGGTAGGGCGGGTGCGCGACGCCGGGGTCGCGGTACACCGCCGCGCGCCCCGCACCCACCGTGCCGTCGGTTGCCCGCTATGTCTATAGTGTTACCTGCAGCGTTGTAGAGCAGGTCGGCGCGGTAGGGCGGGTGCGCGACGCCGGGGTCGCGGTACACCGCCGCGCGCCCCGCACCCACCGTGCCGTCGGTTGCCCGCTATGTCTATAGTGTTACCTGCAGCGTTGTAGAGCAGGTCGGCGCGGTAGGGCGGGTGCGCGACGCCGGGGTCGCGGTACACCGCCGCGCGCCCCGCACCCACCGTGCCGTCGGTTGCCCGCTATGTCTATAGTGTTACCTGCAGCGTTGTAGAGCAGGTCGGCGCGGTAGGGCGGGTGCGCGACGCCGGGGTCGCGGTACACCGCCGCGCGCCCCGCACCCACCGTGCCGTCGGTTGCCCGCTATGTCTATAGTGTTACCTGCAGCGTTGTAGAGCAGGTCGGCGCGGTAGGGCGGGTGCGCGACGCCGGGGTCGCGGTACACCGCCGCGCGCCCCGCACCCACCGTGCCGTCGGTTGCCCGCTATGTCTATAGTGTTACCTGCAGCGTTGTAGAGCAGGTCGGCGCGGTAGGGCGGGTGCGCGACGCCGGGGTCGCGGTACACCGCCGCGCGCCCCGCACCCACCGTGCCGTCGGTTGCCCGCTATGTCTATAGTGTTACCTGCAGCGTTGTAGAGCAGGTCGGCGCGGTAGGGCGGGTGCGCGACGCCGGGGTCGCGGTACACCGCCGCGCGCCCCGCACCCACCGTGCCGTCGGTTGCCCGCTATGTCTATAGTGTTACCTGCAGCGTTGTAGAGCAGGTCGGCGCGGTAGGGCGGGTGCGCGACGCCGGGGTCGCGGTACACCGCCGCGCGCCCCGCACCCACCGTGCCGTCGGTTGCCCGCTATGTCTATAGTGTTACCTGCAGCGTTGTAGAGCAGGTCGGCGCGGTAGGGCGGGTGCGCGACGCCGGGGTCGCGGTACACCGCCGCGCGCCCCGCACCCACCGTGCCGTCGGTTGCCCGCTATGTCTATAGTGTTACCTGCAGCGTTGTAGAGCAGGTCGGCGCGGTAGGGCGGGTGCGCGACGCCGGGGTCGCGTTACACCGCCGCGCGCCCCGCACCCACCGTGCCGTCGGTTGCCCGCTATGTCTATAGTGTTACCTGCAGCGTTGTAGAGCAGGTCGGCGCGGTAGGGCGGGTGCGCGACGCCGGGGTCGCGGTACACCGCCGCGCGCCCCGCACCCACCGTGCCGTCGGTTGCCCGCTATGTCTATAGTGTTACCTGCAGCGTTGTAGAGCAGGTCGGCGCGGTAGGGCGGGTGCGCGACGCCGGGGTCGCGGTACACCGCCGCGCGCCCCGCACCCACCGTGCCGTCGGTTGCCCGCTATGTCTATAGTGTTACCTGCAGCGTTGTAGAGCAGGTCGGCGCGGTAGGGCGGGTGCGCGACGCCGGGGTCGCGGTACACCAGCTCGCAGCGTACCTCCGCGCCCGACACTCGTGCCGCCCCCACTGTACCGTTGCCCATTATGTCGTACAAGCCGGCCGCGTCCGGACCTTCCACTTCCACTTTTAGCTTCAACTCTTCGCTGTAACCAACAATCCCTACTAGTTATTAAAATGCGAAAGAAACTGTGTGTATGGCTATTACGCTATCACCCCTAAACCGTTGAACCGATTATTATATTACCGAATAATAGGTATGAAGTCAGTGACTGACCTATTAATAGTAAGTATGAAGTCAGTGACTGACCCATTAATAGTAAGTTTGATGTCAATGACTGACCCATTAATAGTAAATATGAAGTCAATGCAGTGACTACCTCATTAATAGTTAGTATGAAGTCAGTAACTGATACATTAATAGCAAGTCATAGCAATAGCAAGTATGAAATCATTGACTGACATATTCATAGTAAGTATGAAGTCAATGACTGAACTATCAATGGTAAGTATGAAGTCAATAACTGACCCATTAATAGTAAGTATGAATTCCGTGACTGACCCATTAATAGTAAGTATGAAGTCAATGCAGTGACTGACCCATTAATAGTAAGTATGAGGTCAGGTGCAGGCGCGACGTCCTCCGCGGTGCACTCTATGAGCACGTCATCCTCGGTGTCCTCGTCGGGGCCATCTTCCACTAAGGTCACGTTCAGCTGCGGCCCGGTACCTTCCGCTTGGGAAATTACAAGTCAGTTTTATTATTTTTACACATATGGCTATGTAGAGAGCTATGCTTGAAGTGTGCCTGCGTAATAGTTTGGAGGCACGAGATGGTGTGTTAAGGTATACCTATATTTTTATGTTGTCAATAGGTGGGACTAGGAATACTTAATTAAGGGGTAAGGTCACTAGTTGAAAGTGCAGCTTATGGGGTAACTGCGGCGAACATCAATTTACCGGACTTACAATAATTGTTATATTGATAAAATCGCTAATCATGATAGGTAAATTGATGTTCATCCCATTTTCCTATAAGCCGCACTTCCCTCTAGTTACCTTGTATAAGACCTAAACTGAAAAACGCTGTCGGATTCACCCCTTTAACTTTAACATGAAGATAGCAATGTTCCCGGCCTTGAGTGAGCTACTTACAGTAGACAATAAGTTGCGCATGTCTCCTCACTTCGTCAATATCAATTTACCGGACTTACAATTGTTATATTAAAAAAATCGCTAATCATGCTATGTAAATTGATGTTCACCCCACTTTCCTATACGCTCTTCCCTCTTATGTCCTGTCCAGTTGTAATGGAGGTCAGTGAGTAAGCTACTTACTGTAGACAATAAGTTGCGCATGTCTCCTCACTTCGTCAATATTCGAGACCTCACACTCGTACGTCCCGGAGTCTGCGGCGGTCACGTTCGGTAACACGATGCTGTCATGATCACCTATATCTGTAACACAAGTTATATTACCTCAATGAGGAGGAACATTAACTTTTTATCTAATCGAAATAAGAACTGTCAAATAGTTAGTATTTTTACAACTTTCGGCGTTTTCATTTACGTGTACGTCTATATTTAAATAAAATGCCTCTATGTAGTCCATCGGATTGCAAAAATAAAAGCTATAAAATAAGAATTAAAAAATTCATAGCAAATGATACTGCACGTTTGTGTGCGGCGACCAGCAGTAGGAGCATTTTTTCTACGATGTTTTTCTTTGAGACTAAACAAGACATCGACATAAATGGATTATTTTTAGATAATTTCAACACTAAAACACAAAGACTCCAAATTGACTTCACAGTACAGGCGAGACTACAAAATTTAAAAAAAAAGCACATTCGACTAGAGCGCCATCTGCTCACAGCTTTGCGTGTTCCACCTCATTAGTTAGCTTAGGGTGCTCGAGTTTGTTTCGTTTTGCCGTTGGGATACGTAATATAGTTCAGCAAGTCAGAACTGAATTTTGTTACGTATAAGATTACATAGTGAAAAATCTAAAACCATGTTTTCTCATTAATAATTAAGTTATACCTGCAATAAAAGAGACCTGATTCTTAGGATTCAGTACCTAAAGGGTAAAAACGAAAAAGGACCCTATTACTGAGACTCTGTCTGTCTGTCTGATTCACCAGGCTGTACCTTACTTAGACAGTAGAAAATTTTACAGACAATCTATTTATGTGGCCGCTTTAACAACAAATACTGAAAACAAAACAAATATTTACGGGCTCCCATATAACAAACGTGATTTTTTATAAGTGCGATTTATTTTTACCACTCGCGTTATCTAGTGATAAACTGGCGTCTATGGTAAAGATAAATGCAAAAGTGCGTCGTAGTTGCGTTCACGGATTTCGTTTGGTCCAGTGTTTTTCGACGTTTCGACTATATTACAATAACTTTGGTCACGCGCGAGAAGACTGAGTTATACGATAAATCAATACAAATCGCGCGTTAATTTATTTATTCCATTTACTTTTATTACAGCAGTTACTCCATTCATATTTCGTTATAGAGTTCATAAAAATGTTACGACTCGACCTTTTCCCGATTTAAATCATAAAGTAGGTACATTAACCATGAATCAGGAAACTAAGCCCATGAATCCCTGGCCTTCAATTATAACGACCTTAAAATTCATTTCTATTGCCAAATGGTTGAACAATTTATGAGCGTGCAGCTATTACCCGCGTAAGTCCTGATCCCGTGGGAATATCGGGATAAAAAGTGGCCTATGTGTTGATCCAGATCTCCAGCTATATGTTAGTTTTATCGCATCGGTTTAGTAGTTTTTGCGTGAAGGATTAACAAAATACTGGTTTACTTTCAAATCGTACTAATATTTTAAACTAGCAGTGCCCGTGACTTTGTCCGCCTTTTTTTCAAATCGGACCAGCCGTTCCTGAGATTAGCGCGTTCAAACAATTATAAATATTATAATTTTTAGTATAGATTTGAAAGTATTTGTGAAAGTAAGTATACTCGTTATGTTGATTACTCCATCCAATCACCCAAAAACTACTGAACCGATTGCTACTCCATCCAATCACCCAAAAACTACTGAACCGATTGCATAAGGCTACTTTTTTCCTGCGGTATTGGGACCTAGTTAATGTACAAATCTCACCGATATAGTCTTTATGTATAGAGACGGGTGCCCGGCCGGCTATCCTCTGGTAGAGTTGTGTTCGGTCATCGCCGGACTCCAAAGACGTGCGCCACCACTTCACGAAGAGATCCACTTCTGACTCTTCGCCTGACAACTCGTACCTAATAATAAATGTTGGTGTGGGTAAAAAAAATAATTCCCGAGAGGCGGTACAAAATGCCTTTGAAGAGTTTGTTGCCTCCCGTCCAGCTGATTTTTACAAGAAGGCCATCAATAAACTGCAAAAGATGCGTCGATTGCATGGGTGACTGATAACTTTGAATAACAGAAATAAATAATTTTGAAAAAATAAGTACTTTCACTTATTCCATATAAAATGCCAATTTCATAGGTAAAGACCTATTATAAGACATCACCTTATTTTAATTAACTTTGCGAGGACCTCATTGGCCTAGCTGCACCTGCCAATCTAGAATGGTCGTGCGGGTTATGCAACGCTTGGCGTGGTCATTACTTGGATGGGTAACCAGTAATTTGTATGGCAAATAAACACTTTCTCGAGTTCTTCTGTGTGTTCGGCACGTTAAGCAGTTGGTCCCTGTTGTTACATAGCATATTACCTCTTTATAATATTAGTATAGATATAGTCGTCAAGTTAGAGGCCTTAGGGCGACCTGAAAACTCTAACACTAGGAGAGCCACACTACTAAACCAAAAATGAAGAAAAAATAACTTCGCGGACCATATGCAAAAAAATGGATTAATCAGTATTTATAATGGTTTCAATCTTACATGTGTTAAAAAGTCGTTTTGTTGAAACAAAGTTTGTTTGCATTCGGGAAACAAAATAAGACTCTCCCAGGGCGCAATTGACACAATTAATGAACTAAGTAGGTACAAATATATCTTTCTTTGTTTAAAAAAGTAACATTTTACTTTGTATTTATTTTTTTATTTACTTTTCTAATTAGAAAATCAAAAAGTAGATGCATAGCCATGATAGATATAGGTTTTATGGCATAAACATATTTACTCTAATGTCTTAATCCAGGGAGGAAAACGTCGACTACGTTTGGTTTATTCCACTTTGATCACCTGGGTGATATCACCCAGGTTATATCACCCAGGTGATTTCAGTCGACATAAGTAGTGTCCTATGATCACCTTGGAATTAAATCACCCAGGTGATCTAAGGCGACTTTTTATTTTCGTGTAGTGTGTAGTATGGAGAAAGAGAATGGAGACTGTCCTCTTAAGAGTGGCAACTTTACCCGGGATACGGTATGATGTTGACGAGATATGATAGTATACACATAACATCTCACCTGCATATTAACTCAGCGCTTTCTCCCTCCTTCACGACATGAGGAACCTCGAACTCAGTTATCGAGAGCTGTAAGCTGCCTGGAAGTACTGGAACAGAATATATTTATTAAAGAAAACATTTAGGTATATAATCTGAGTCATTTTTGCACCACGTGTCGCGGCGTTACCCCGTAGTGGTGTTACGAAATAACGACGCGAAGTACGTGGGTGGTAAGATAGACAATGTATAGTAGGTATGAATTTACAGAATCTGGTTAATTTTGGCAAAATTATTATTGTTCTACGTAACCTTTTCTTTTATTGTGCGTGTCTCTACCGAGATTCATAGCGAGCACACGAACAGGGGCCTTATTTTTATACGTGTTAACGTATAGAATACAGGCCCACAGGCAGTGTTCTATTGATGGACAGTGTTGGTTATATCGCAGCACAGCTTTATCATATTTGACGACCTCGGTGGCGCGTCGTGCGAAAGCGCGACTGCAATGCAGGAGGTTGCGGGTTCGATTCCCGCCGGGTGCAAGTATTTATGCTTAAAAAATAAATATTTGTGTCTGGTCTGGGTGTCCCTCTATGTATAATATGTATGTATTTACAAAAGAAAAATAAATATAAGTATTATATCCGTTGTTTAGTCACCGTAACACAAGCTTAGTCGCTTACCACGGGGCTAGATGGCGCTGTGTGTTGTTCGGAGAAATTATTTATATTTATTTATTTATTTATATTATTCCACTAATATTTTAAATACGAAAGTTTGTTTGTTTGTTTTCCAATCTCGTAAAAAGTACTAAACCGATTACGATAAAACTTAGTATGTCGATAGCTGGAGATCTAGATTAACACACAGGTTTTTATCCTGATATTGCCGCAGGATCGAGTCTTACTACGCAGGGAGGTGAAACTCTGCTGTAGGTACACGTATTAGGTACTTACTTGGTGAAATATTATGAGGATTTTATATGAAAGCTTCTCGTTTCACGGTCAACTATTTATTAAACTCACGTAGATAGGTCATGTCTTCCTCGTTCTAGATGAGTGTGCTACATCTTAAGACCATATCATCTTTCACCATCAGGTTAGTTAAGTTCTAAAACGCTCACCTATCGTGTTTGAAAAAAATCGTTTTCGTGTAATAATCTATCTTGTTCCTATCTTGGTATCTTGGGCTAAAAAGCCCGTGTTGAATTAGGATATTAGGCATGGAATAGAGCTACCCCATCTCTTCCCGTGGATGTCGTACCTAAAAGACGACTAAGGGATCTGGGGGAGACTAGCGAGTTCTTCCCGCGCGATGGTGTGATATTATTCCCAAGGACCGAGTAGTGTCAGTCAGGCGGCCGCACGTAAATATATTGCCAAATCTATTTGCAGTAAGTAGGTAAGAAAGAATGGTCAATAAATACTTGAGTATGCCTACTGTGCCGATTCCCAAATAATTTCGGATAAGGGCAAGATGAAAATCCCTTCAAGATTTGAAGTGCATATTTCACATATTTTCAATCTATGCTAGTTAAAAGATGTGGATTGTGGATCTACGCACCCACACAGTGCGCGGCACTGTCAATTTTTGCATTAGTCAGTTTGTTTTGTTGTAACTTATAGTTAAATCTATTTAGACTGAATTGGTTGATGTTCAAACGGATGATGGTTATATCTACCGAAATAAACTTACGTAGGCTGGCGTATGATACGAACTCACTATGATTTATATATTAAACGTCTGCCCGGCTAACTAGTTTGATTCTGTGTTCCAAATACCTACGTATTAGTTAAAAAATACAATGTTTTTATTGTGTTCAAATTAAATAAAACCGAAAAAATAGCAGGGCAAATTTTGCGCGAAAAGTGGAAAATACTTATGTTAGTATTTTTCCGAACAAAATGTCGAATATCTTATAACGTTAAAATAACCATATTAGAAAAAACTACAAAAATTTGAAATGATAAAGATATTATTGAGTGATTATGATTAATAAGCCCCATTTTCCGCTCTTAATTTTAAAAAAATCCACTGTACGTGATTTTTGGTTGTCTCTCCAGACTACAGACGACGCAGCTCCGTCTAGAAGCGCAAACAAATATATTACCTAGTATTTTTCATTTCTAGGTGGGACATGAAAGATAAGAAAAAGTTGTTTTGCGAATAATTTATTTACCTACTCAACGCGAAAGATATCCCACATTTGTAGTAGTAGTATAAAAACTAGTATTTGATCTTTAGTGTTGTAATAGATTTTTTCTTTGAACAAGATGGTGTATAAAGTTGTTTTTGATCCGTCATTGGTTTATAGATTTGTTTTGAATGTTTATTGAAAATTAGGTCATATCCCTATGAATAAGCGACTGTCTTGGCTAACCTTGAGGCGGTCCGGGAATGTTAAAAATACCGCGGCCACAGCGGACGCGGTGGGTCGACACATACTATTTGAACTATTCGATTAAATACCTACCTATTGAATACTTATACCATGTAGTAGGTATGAGTAGCGGTACCTATTGCCTAGTCCACTTAGTTGATTTGTGATTCAATGTCTGTATGAGGCAGGATGATAGATCTTAAGCTTCTATTGTGCACTTCCTATATCAAATCTTGACTCACTCTTAACGGGGTTATTTATTTGACGAACTAGAACAACTAATTTACGAATTATTTTTTGCAGGTATTATTGTCAATTAATCTTGTATTTGTAGACTAAAACAGTTCGCTGCAAGAAATGCAATTTATGTAATTCCAATTAATTAAAGTTAGGTTTTTTCGTTATCTTTAAGTAGGCTCCCGTGGAGTATTAGCGCCTCACCCCTCTTAGAGGAGGCCCTTTCCCTAGTAGAACCAATTAGCGAGCTTACAAAAAAAGTAAATCTTTTCAACATACAAATATAAATAAATGCAATAAGTAGTAACTAAACAAACTCTGTTATGTTTTCACGCCTAAACAGCTGAAAATTTATAAAGACAAAAGGACCTTGGCGATGGACATACGCTACCAATAATACCTATGTTTGAAACCGGGAAGGTCAGTAAACAAATTAATATGAAGATTATGTGATTAAATCATCCCATATTATCTTTACAAAATAATTAAAATCTTGAGTTCAGGATTAACATCATTAGAAGGCGAAATAGTAGCCGGCTTATTCATCTTGAAATCATATCAGCTGGAAAATCCACATTTTTCAGCGTAGGTACGCACTAACACCATTCACGGATAATAATTACTAGATCGATTTAAATTCATTTCTCACTGACAAATAGAAGAATAGAAACGGAATATCTGTAGATAAACATGTATTAGTAGATAGAGAGGTTTTCCTGAAGGCGGGCGAGTGTGTCTCACCTGCGCTAAGGCACAACAGTAAGAACGCGCGGGCGCAGACGCGGGCAGTCATCGCGACTGCAAGAGAGAGGCGGGCGGCGGCTGCGCGTGCGACTCGGCGAGACGCGAGAGAGAGTCCGACTGAGCCGCCCGCCCTTCGGGAACCGCCGACCTTGTTTCACTGATCGTGATCCCACAAGGCCACGCCGAGCCGGGACAATACACTGACAGAATCTATAACCTACCTTACAAACATACTCATACGTGTATACTGTATACCTATTTGGGACCTCCTTAAGCCTCTGTAGTACCCTTAACTGATTTTCCATGAAATTTGCTTGCAGTTAAGTACTTACTTTGGTCCTGGCCCGAGAAATCCTGGGAGTTTCATTGGAACACCAGCTCCAAGTTTCTTCTTTCTTCGTAATAATACCATTCATCTTTCTTCACTTATTGTCCATCCAAAGGTTACTTGGAAGATATCGCTTTAAGCAATAAGGCCGCTTTTGTGCTAGATTTAAGTTGTTTATTTTTTCTTTGAATTTTAATTGTATATTGGTGTGTGTGTACCAATAGAGAAATAATTAGTGATGCAACGGATAGTTGTCTGGCCGGACACCGGATATTCGGCCTCATCACCGGCCGAATATCCGTTATCCGGCCGCCGAATATTCGGCCGGCCAAACGATACCTACATTTTAGTTTGGCGGCGGGCGCGTCGTGCAGGTTTCAACCTGTTACGTATTGTAGGTTCGCGTGGACCGTTTTCTAGGCAAGAAACGAGTTTTATTAGGTCAGTCAGTACGTACGAAACTTTCGTATGCAGTACACGTGCACCCGCCTATTTTGCTGAATAGATAAGTTTTTTTTGTTTAATGTGTATAGTAGTGTACTTATACGTAATTGTGAACTTGTACTTCATTCTGTGTTTATTTTATTTGTCTAAAATAATGGCAAATAAACGATCTCCGTTGTGGAACTATTTTGAAATAGAAAAAGACCATTTTTCAAAGTTAAATACCAAACATAATCACTATTCGGTATCCGGCCGGATAGTAAAATGATGGCCGGATAGTAAAATGATGGCCGGATAGGCCGGATACCGGATAGCAACCGGATATCTGTTGCATCTCTAGAAATAATCTATCTATCTAATATGTTATTTTTATCAATAAATGAAATGAAGAACTTTTGTCAATAAATGACTATGCCAGTCAGTACCATACCATTACACAATTACTTAATAATATGCGGTTAAAATTACGGATGATTTTCCGATTTCGATTTGCGCGAGAAGTGATTTTCTGTTTCAAATTGATTTATCAATGTGTTATTTATTTATTGGTGACAAAAGTGGTCCTTCGAGTGGATTTTAAATTAAACAATGGAAACTTTATTAATAAATGTGGAGTAAGGTTGGAATAATTTTACCACCTTTTGTTTCTGTCTGTCAAACTTTGAAAGTTCTTGTCACGGAAAAAGACAAAACATGTTCTCACTATTCCGACCTTACTTCACGTTTATTAATACGGCTATGGGAGTATATCTATCTATTGGAAGCTATAGGCCCCGCTATAACATTTTTATACCATTTTCACACTCTTAAAAGCTTATTTTATTCACGCAAAACAGTGAATAAAAAGGACTTTTACTCACGCTGTTTGAATTTTGAATTTAGAACACAATTTACTCGTCGTCCATCTAACTAAATGCATATACAACCTCATTGCGTGAAAAAAAACTTGATACAAACTCCTTGCGCTAAGAATACTCGACATACAAATTCTTTTTAACCGACTTCAAAAAAGGAGGAGGTTCTCAATTCGTCTGTATGTATAATATTTTTTTTTTTTTTTTTTTTTTATGTATGTTCACCGATTACTCAAAGACGGCTTGACCGATTAAGATAATTATTTTTTTAATCGGCAGGTGGGAGCTTCGAAATGGTCCCATAAAAATTTGGTGAGGATCTGATGAGGATCTTCGGAGTGATGAACGGGATTGCTCCTCAAAATTCCTATGTTTTAGGGATGTTCATCGATGACTTGAATACGGCTTGACCGATTGAGATGATTCCTTTTAAAACTGAAAGGTGGGAGCTCCGAGATGGTTCCATAAAAATTTGGTGAGGATCTGATGAGGATCTTCGGAGTGATGAACGGGATTGCTCCTCAAAATTCTTATGTTTTATCACCAGTAGAATAAGGCCATAAAGAATAGATACCGATGATTAAGAATATGGTTTCGGAATCTCCACATCTGAAATCACCTTCTCATCACAGAACTCCTCAATGATAAAAGTTATTAACCGACTTCAAAAAAGGAGGAGGTTCTCAATTCGTCTGTATGTATAATATTTTTTTTTTTTTTTTTTTTTTTTTTTATGTATGTTCACCGATTACTCAAAGACGGCTTGACCGATTAAGATAATTATTTTTTTAATCGGCAGGTGGGAGCTTCGAAATGGTCCCATAAAAATTTGGTGAGGATCTGATGAGGATCTTCGGAGTGATGAACGGGATTGCTCCTCAAAATTCCTATGTTTTAGGGATGTTCATCGATGACTTGAATACGGCTTGACCGATTGAGATGATTCCTTTTAAAACTGAAAGGTGGGAGCTCCGAGATGGTTCCATAAAAATTTGGTGAGGATCTGATGAGGATCTTCGGAGTGATGAACGGGATTGCTCCTCAAAATTCTTATGTTTTATCACCAGTAGAATAAGGCCATAAAGAATAGATACCGATGATTAAGAATATGGTTTCGGAATCTCCACATCTGAAATCACCTTCTCATCACAGAACTCCTCAATGATAAAAGTTATGGATACAATTTTAATGATTTTAGTGGTAGTTGAAAGTACACTAAAAAGGATGAAATAAAAAAATAATTTAAAAAAATTAAAAACCGACTTCAAAAAAAAAGCATTAAAAAAACCGATTTAAATAAAACATAAAATAACTTCGCCTACGTACAGTGCCACCGACTTATCTGTTATGTAATCTGAAGTCGGGCAGATTTACTGGGTTGGTTGAGTAGGATTGTAAGTAGTTTGGCTGCCCGACTTCAGATTACATAACAGATAAGTCGGTGGCACTGTACGTAGGCGAAGTTATTTTATGTTTTATTTAAATCGGTTTTTTTAATGCTTTTTTTTTTGAAGTCGGTTTTTAATTTTTTTAAATTATTTTTTTTTAGGGTTCCGTACCCAATGGATAAACACGGAACACTTTTACTGATACTTTGCCGTCTCTCTGCCCGTCTGTCACCAGGCTTTATCTCATAAACTGTGAAAGCTAGACAATTGAAATTTTCACAGTAGATGTATTTCTTTAGCCGCTATAACAACAAATAGATAAAAAAAACATTTAAGGACCATTCAACAACGTGATTTTCACATAAAAACGCAACGATACCGCGATGTATTTTTACCACTAGCACTTTTTACCATCTAGTGATGAATTGAGACTGGCGCCAGTGGTAAAATAAATTTTAACGTACGCGTTGCGTTCACGGATTGGTTGCCGGTCCAGTGTTCATTTCAGGGTTCTGTACCCGATTGTGATAGTGG
>CAUEGO010000246.1:0-13303 GCA_958496205.1 Idaea biselata
GCCGACGCTTGAGGCCTTGGTAACTTTACATTATATTTTATATTATATTTCTTTAAAGTTTAAATTTATACAGTTTTACTATTTAAAAAGTTTACGATTTAGTCCCAGCACTAAATTGTAGGATAGACTCGTCCCTGAGAGTTGCACCATTTATCAAACCAAAATAGAACTAGTAAACAAAATAGAAAAAACTCGAACTAATATACCAAACACTGGATTCGATATAACACTCCAATCAATATACCCAAAACTGGATTCGGTGTAACACTCAAATTAATATACCGAACACTGGATTCAATGTAACACTCAAAATAATATACCGAACACTGGATTCAATGTAACACTCAAAATAATATACCAAATACTGGATTTAACGCAACACTCGAAATAAATATACCAAACACTGGATTCGGTATACCACTCGGAATAATATACCGAACACTGGGATTGGTATAACACACGAACTAATGTACCGAAGACTGGGTTCAGTATAACATTCGGAATAATATACCAAAAACTAGATTCGGAATAATATACGAATCACTGGGTTCTGAATAATAATCAGGATAATAATATACGAAACACTCAGTCCGGTATAACACTCTGAATAAAATATACCATGCACTGGGTTTGGAAATTATTTCGAGTTTTTTATTAAATGTTAGTACACACATTTCTTTCAATGACTACTTTATTAATTGATAATGATTGTTTGTCGCCAGGTTCGACAAGACCCTGAATCGCTTCCGTTCAGACAGCCGGTCGACGCAACAGCTCTAGGCATCCCCGATTACTTCGAAATAGTGAAGGAGCCGATGGACATCTCCACAATCAAGATGAAGTTAGACCGGGGGGAGTACAAGGATCCTTGGGAATATGTCGACGACGTCTGGCTCATGTTTGACAACGCCTGGCTTTATAATAGAAAGAATTCGAGGGTCTACAGATATTGTACTAAGGTTAGTTTTATACATGTACCCCTTAGATTACCTAGAGGGTGAGTATTTAAGGACGTTCGAATTTTGATCCATTTTTTAAAGAGGTGTGAGTAATTTCTTGAACAGTTTGACTTTGGAACTGGGGAAGATCGTCCGTCAGAGACGAGTTTGAATCAGGCGACCTTTCTTCTTCTAGTCTATAATAGAGACCAGTCCAGTTCTATGATGTACTCACTAATATTATAAATGCGAAATTTTAGTAAGATTATGTTCTTCCACACATTCCTCCAGACATGTCTCCACAAGTGTGCATTATACCATTTTGATTACAGCTATCCGAAGTATTTGAACAAGAGATAGACCCGGTGATGCAGAGCCTTGGCTACTGCTGCGGTAGAAAGTACACGTTTAATCCTCAGGTGCTATGTTGTTATGGGAAACAGCTGTGCACTATCCCGCGGGATGCCAAATACTTTAGCTACCAGAATAGGTGAGTTGTAGATTTAAAACTTTTGGACTCAGGTCAGGGTCAAAGGTTAAATGGATTTTACCCATATTTCAAATTTGTGGTCAGATTAAAGAACTTTATTCTAAAAAATATATAAAAATAAGTTATATGGAGCTAAATGCTCCACATAACCTATTTTTATTTCTCAAGGCATTCTACTCGAAATATTTACAAGAAGAAATGCAACATCGAAATCCGGTCGTGACGGGGTTCGAACCCGTGGTCCTCACTTAACGGTAACCATTACATGTAATGCAAAGACAAGCGAGAGAGGATTTTTCTACTTGTAAAATATTTCTAGTATTTTTTTTTACATTTTGCTCTTTCTTTTGTTTTGTACAATTGTCAAAAAAATAATCTGAACAATGGGAGGATTTCCCATTGGTTAGAGCCTTTAGAATTGGTTAGAGCCTTTAGATGAACAACAAACTAACCACCAATCTGATTAATGGGGAAAATCTTGTTTTGACAATGTTAGGGATTGACATATTTTGATAGATTTGACTATAACATAAAGAAGATTAAAAATCAATCATGCTTGAGCTCAATAGCTTGTAACTCTCGCTTAGCTGAAATATCGGAATAGCAACGAATAGTCATATGCCATATTTAAGTCAGTAAGTCGTATAGTAGTTATCTCAATTCAGGTTAGAAAGACACGACTGAACCGATTATGGTTTAACATTCTGTGTTCAATGCTGTATCTACACATAATGTTCTATACTGAAGTCGTAAATAACTCTCAAGCTATTACAGGACTTAGCACAAGGCTCATTTAGTAAATAAGTCATTTTTATTGTTCATGGAAACGGGGCCTCTTAATTTTTAAATATTTTGATTCGTCTTCAATAACTAAAAAGTTTATTTGCTAATTCGGATAGAGTCAAAATTGTTATTTTAATTAATTTAAGATGAAAACATATAGGCCAAGCAGCAGGGAAATCACATTACAAATGGTGGTGTAACAAATTTTATGATTTTATGTTATTTAGCTAAGTTGGCTTGATATAAATTCAATTTCTTGACCTTGGGGCACGACGGGGTATGTCCTATATTTTGAGTTTAATATGCTTTTTGCACATAGTGTCTCGATAATAAGTCGTATGACAAAAGTGTCTAAGAACATTATGTAGAAGTCAAAAACTTTTACATTCTGTCCATACATGTCAATTCTGTAAGTCTTACAGGTAAAAAGTTACAATCAAAAGAAGAAAAATGTTAAATGCGCCATTTAGGACACCGTGTCGTACTACTAGCGCCATCTTGTACATACTGTTGTTAGACACTTTTGTCATATCACTTACTATCGAGGCACTATGTGCAAAAAACGAAATATTAGCAAAATATCGGACATACCCCGTAGTGCCCCAAGGTCAAGAAATTGAATTTATGTCAAGCTAACTTAGCTAAATAACATAAAATCATAAAATTTGTTACACCACCTTTTGCAAGGCTACGTAAGAGGTGATTTCCCTGCTGCTTGGCATTAGTGCTTTGGGCAATACTTTCATACTAATGCTTCTATGTAGATATTCAATTTTATGTAACCTTGTCATGTAATATACTACGACAACTTCCTATCACCAAAGCTTTGTCCGCATACCTTTTTAGGGTTGCGTATTTATATACGAGGGCTGTATAATGAGTACCCGTGTTTACCGACTGAGGGCACCACCGACGCAAAATGAAATTACCATAATGTAGCGCCATCTTTACAACGATTACAGTCTAAATTTTAGACAGATCTGTTGAGTAGTTTTGTTTTCAAAGCTGTTGAAAGTCATCAAGTGCGTGTTTATTTGTAATCAATCATGGAGAAAGAACAATATCGATCAGTGATTAGTTGATTACAAATAAACACGCACTTGATGACTTTCAACAGCTGTGAAAACAAAGCTACTCGATAAATCTGTCTGAATAGATGGCGCATTTTGCTACATTTTTCATACATACATTTTGCGTCTGTGATGCCCTCAGTAGGTAAACACAACACAAACACTTATCTATCATACAGCCCTCGGATGGATTCCACTATTTCCATTGATGGAAATACTGCGATAGATTCTCCCACTATTTCCATTGCCACAAAAAAACGCAGTTGTGTTATTTGAGAATCTGTTTCCACTTTAACTTTTATGACGGCTTGATAAATTTATTACTGATTATTAAAATTACTTTTTTTTAATTTTTTTTAATTATTTAATTTAAATAAACGGTAGTAAATCTTATCCCTTATTTTTTGTTGAAATAGAAATAGTGGGAGAATTTATCCCAGTATTTCCATCAATGGAAATACAGAATGGAAATAGTGGGATCCACCCCAGCCCTCATAGTCCTTTACCGAAGGCTAGATGTTTAAAAAATATCACGATTTGGATTGGTTTAAGCCATCAATACTCTAGTCTACAACTATCCTGATAATTTTTGTCATTTAGTCTTCGTCTATATTTTTCATTTATTACGGATTAATTTCATGAGAAAGATCTTGCACACCACAAACTGTACCAACTTTGTAATATATCTATATGAAATTCACTCTTAACATTATTGCGACTGTTAAATAAAAAAGCATAGAAAATGCAAAAAAAATCGATTGAAATAACAATGTATTGGTAATACGATGATATTGGCCATTGTTTGTGAAGTAAGGGTCTTATATCAAGCTATTCGCACTTCTGATGCTAACTTTTCTGCTCTTTTCGTGTAAATAAACTTCCATTGCACTGTAACAAAAACATTTTTTGTAAAATTTGTCCAAGAGCGTCGTCAGAACTAGTTTTGACTGAAAACCATCGTCACAACTAGTTTTAACTGAAAACCATCGTCACAACTAGTTTTAACTGAAAACCATCGTCACAATTTAACTGAAAACCATCGTCACAACTAGTTTAACTGAAAACCATCGTCACAACTAGTTTTAACTGAAAATCATCGTCACAACTAGTTTTAACTGAAAACCATCGTCACAACTAGTTTTAACTGAAAACCATCGTCACAATTTAACTGAAAACCATCGTCACAACTAGTTTAACTGAAAACCATCGTCACAACTAGTTTTAACTGAAAATCATCGTCACAACTAGTTTTAACTGAAAACCATCGTCACAACTAGTTTAACTGAAAACCATCGTCACAACTAGTTTTAACTGAAAACCATCGTCACAACTAGTTTTGACAAACAAGCTCGATTCAATCTAGCTTTGACTGATGATTTTCAGTCAAAACAATTTCAGTTTCGACCTCTTTCGGATATAATAACTGTTCTAACATGGGAAGCTCTAACTTATGTAAAAAGCTTAGAAAACGAAGACAATTTTGAATACTTACCTACTTAGAGTAAGTATTCAAGTTTTTCAGACCAATGTAGCAATTCAGACCTAATAAATCTGAAGATACCGAACTAAGTAGCTGTCTAGCACAAGCTTATTTCAATATTATTTATAATTCTACAATATTTTTTCATCATTCATCCACTTATCCACCACCTATGTACATTCATTCACTGATTTTGTTATAAAATTCAGCACACATATGACGGTATCTGGGAATTTTGGGTAGAAACCCAAACATTGGGTTTTTTATACACGCCGATATGTGTGCTCTGCGATAACGCCCGAAATTATTATGCAATCTGTCTCAAGTTTTACAATTTAGTTCACATAGTTTTAACTAGTTTCACAGACAAGACAAATAAGTCAAATTTCGATTTGTAATCGGTCAATAGATCGTTTAATAATTTCGGGCGTAATGCCTAATCATCACCATCATCACCTAACTAGGTAATTAACCTCATCAACGTAATCATCGCTTACTAATGTTATGTTTGCCCCTCGCCCACGCACGCTTGGTCCTTGCCCGCACCTCACGCCCACGCCGCGCCACGCCCCTGACCGCCTCCGCGCCGCCGCCCTTATGATTAAAGTCTTAAAGCGTATGGGGTTGTCTCCGATAGATACACCTTCTGCCAGAAATGCTTCAACGACATCCAGGGCGACACCGTCACGCTCGGCGATGATCCGCTACAACCGCAAACGTGAGTATTTCTCTTTTATTACATTTTCGACAGTGAGTTATAAAACTCGTAGTAAAAAAACCTGGCTTCTATGTCTGCCTGTTTGTCTGATCAGGTAGAATTGGAAACGCAAAAAATCCGTTAAAATGATTTTAGTAGGTGTATTTCTTCTTGGAGTTTTGTTAAAGAAGAATGGGTCTTAAAAGTTCCAACCGCCAAGTGAAAACTTACGCCACCCGCTCGTTGAGCGGGTGTCTTTACCACTAGACTACGCAGTTTGTCTGTCAATCTGAGAACCGGTATTTTTCCTGTTTTATTTTTTACAACCTATAGGTACCTTTTCACTCTTGCCTTGAAACGCTGGTCTCAAAGGTCACACTGATGAAGGAAGCAGTTAAACAATTTCTGATTATTATCTCTTAGTCTATGTTACGGGATATGGACCAGTCCGCTTGGCGGCATGACTGACCCAAGCCTCCCATCACGTAATTCCTCCTTTACCACCACACCACACAAGGATCATCTGTTTTTAACAACTAAAGACAAAATCCCAAAAAATCCCTCTTTTCACTTCGATCTCGTTTTTCATAAGTTGTTCCCATTACAGTGCCATCAAAAAGGATCAATTCAAAGAGATGAAGAACGACCATTTGGAGCAAGAACCGTTCGTTGTCTGCATGGACTGCGGTCGCAAGCAACACCAGATATGTGTGTTGCACCACGACTCGATATGGCCCCAAGGCTTCTGCTGTGATAATTGTTTCAAGAAGAAAGGGGTCAAACGGAAAGATAACAAGTTCAGCGCCAAAAAGCTGCCTACCTCGAAACTCGGCATTTATATTGAGACAAGAGTTAATAATTTCCTAAAGAAAAAGGAGGCGGGGGCTGGTGAAGTTCATATCAGAGTTGTTGCGTCTTCGGATAAGGTACGAATCTACTATATACTATTTGGTGTTGTATTTTTTTTTATTCGCAGGGATGCATTACACAGCGCCATCTAGTTCCAAAACTAAGCAACTAGGCTTGTATTATGGTAACCAGATAATGGATGGAATGCTTATTATTGTAATTTTACATTTATGACACGCACCCTACCTACATTGATATTTTGACAGGTCTTCATCGCCTTTTAAGAGCTTAAACTTGTTTAGGAATCGTTAGTGACTTAGATAATTTGAAATTCAACTGATTTATTTAGGTTTTTGTAATAAACTTTCTACAAACACTAATAACTTTTTGTTTGTTTATAGATGGTGGAAGTGAAGCCAGGAATGAGATCGAGATTTGTAGAGTCCGGTGAATTGTGTCCGGAGTTTCCTTACAGAGCGAAAGCTTTATTTGCATTTGAAGAGGTTGATGGGACGGACGTCTGTTTCTTTGGAATGCATGTTCAGGTATGTAGGCAATCATTATATATACGTATATTTACTACTACTCTTATGTAAAATATTTAATTGGTTTTTCATTAAATTAATTTGCGGGAAATTCGACTAAAACACAATTCGATTTAATAATAACAATTTTTTTTAAGAAAAATCATGTGAATCACGAGTTTCTCTTTTGCTTTCCATAATAGTTTTAGAATTTACGCCTCTGAATACGCTATGCGCGAACTGCATAATTTAAATTTTGCGCTAAACTTTGACAAACATCAAAATAATATGCGCGAGATGTCGTGAAAGTCAATCACGAGGTTGGCAAAAGGTGTGAGTTCTATGTTCGCCTAGCGTTAAACTTGTATTTCTCCTTAAAAATAAGAACCTATTCTATAAAGTATTTATGTCTAATTTCGATTTAATTTTTAGGAATATGGAAGCGAAAGTCCTTCACCGAACACGAGGCGGGTTTACATAGCATATCTAGATTCAGTTCATTTCTTCCAACCGAAGCAGTACAGAACCGCAGCATACCATGAGATTATATTAGGATACCTAGACTACGCCAAACAACTGGGCTATACGATGGCCCATATTTGGGCGTGTCCGCCTTCGGAGGGTGACGACTACATATTCCACTGCCATCCGCCCGAACAGAAGATACCTAAGCCGAAACGACTTCAAGAGTGGTACAAGAAGATGTTAGATAAGGGTATCATAGAGAGGATAATACTAGACTATAAGGACATATTGAAGCAAGCGATGGAGGACAACATCTCCAGCGCGGCCGAGCTGCCGTACTTCGAGGGGGACTTCTGGCCCAACGTGCTGGAGGAGAGCATCAAGGAGCTGGACCAGGAGGAGGAGGAGAAGCGCAAGCAGGCCGAGGCCGCGGAGGCAGTGGTCAGTACCTTACACACACACACACACACACACACACACACACAACGTGCTGGAGGAGAGCATCAAGGAGCTGGACCAGGAGGAGGAGGAGAAGCGCAAGCAGGCCGAGGCCGCGGAGGCAGTGGTCAGTACCTTACACACACACACACACACACACACACACACACACAACGTGCTGGAGGAGAGCATCAAGGAGCTGGACCAGGAGGAGGAGGAGAAGCGCAAGCAGGCCGAGGCCGCGGAGGCAGTGGTCAGTACCTTACACACACACACACACACACACACACACACACAACGTGCTGGAGGAGAGCATCAAGGAGCTGGACCAGGAGGAGGAGGAGAAGCGCAAGCAGGCCGAGGCCGCGGAGGCAGTGGTCAGTACCTTACACACACACACACACACACACACACACACACAACGTGCTGGAGGAGAGCATCAAGGAGCTGGACCAGGAGGAGGAGGAGAAGCGCAAGCAGGCCGAGGCCGCGGAGGCAGTGGTCAGTACCTTACACACACACACACACACACACACACACACACAACGTGCTGGAGGAGAGCATCAAGGAGCTGGACCAGGAGGAGGAGGAGAAGCGCAAGCAGGCCGAGGCCGCGGAGGCAGTGGTCAGTACCTTACACACACACACACACACACACACACACACACAACGTGCTGGAGGAGAGCATCAAGGAGCTGGACCAGGAGGAGGAGGAGAAGCGCAAGCAGGCCGAGGCCGCGGAGGCAGTGGTCAGTACCTTACACACACACACACACACACACACACACACACAACGTGCTGGAGGAGAGCATCAAGGAGCTGGACCAGGAGGAGGAGGAGAAGCGCAAGCAGGCCGAGGCCGCGGAGGCAGTGGTCAGTACCTTACACACACACACACACACACACACACACACACAACGTGCTGGAGGAGAGCATCAAGGAGCTGGACCAGGAGGAGGAGGAGAAGCGCAAGCAGGCCGAGGCCGCGGAGGCAGTGGTCAGTATCCCAGTGTACACACACACACACACACACACACACACACACACACACAACGTGCTGGAGGAGAGCATCAAGGAGCTGGACCAGGAGGAGGAGGAGAAGCGCAAGCAGGCCGAGGCCGCGGAGGCAGTGGTCAGTACCTTACACACACACACACACACACACACACACACAACGTGCTGGAGGAGAGCATCAAGGAGCTGGACCAGGAGGAGGAGGAGAAGCGCAAGCAGGCCGAGGCCGCGGAGGCAGTGGTCAGTATCCCAGTGTACACACACACACACACACACACACACACACACACACACACACACAACGTGCTGGAGGAGAGCATCAAGGAGCTGGACCAGGAGGAGGAGGAGAAGCGCAAGCAGGCCGAGGCCGCGGAGGCAGTGGTCAGTACCTTACACACACACACACACACACACACACACACACACACACACACACAACGTGCTGGAGGAGAGCATCAAGGAGCTGGACCAGGAGGAGGAGGAGAAGCGCAAGCAGGCCGAGGCCGCGGAGGCAGTGGTCAGTATCCCAGTGTACACACACACACACACACACACACAACGTGCTGGAGGAGAGCATCAAGGAGCTGGACCAGGAGGAGGAGGAGAAGCGCAAGCAGGCCGAGGCCGCGGAGGCAGTGGTCAGTATCCCAGTGTACACACACACACACACACACACACACACACACACACACAACGTGCTGGAGGAGAGCATCAAGGAGCTGGACCAGGAGGAGGAGGAGAAGCGCAAGCAGGCCGAGGCCGCGGAGGCAGTGGTCAGTACCTTACACACACACACACACACACACACACACACACACACACACACACACACACAACGTGCTGGAGGAGAGCATCAAGGAGCTGGACCAGGAGGAGGAGGAGAAGCGCAAGCAGGCCGAGGCCGCGGAGGCAGTGGTCAGTACCTTACACACACACACACACACACACACACACACACAACGTGCTGGAGGAGAGCATCAAGGAGCTGGACCAGGAGGAGGAGGAGAAGCGCAAGCAGGCCGAGGCCGCGGAGGCAGTGGTCAGTACCTTACACACACACACACACACACACACACACACACACACACAACGTGCTGGAGGAGAGCATCAAGGAGCTGGACCAGGAGGAGGAGGAGAAGCGCAAGCAGGCCGAGGCCGCGGAGGCAGTGGTCAGTATCCCAGTGTACACACACACACACACACACACACAACGTGCTGGAGGAGAGCATCAAGGAGCTGGACCAGGAGGAGGAGGAGAAGCGCAAGCAGGCCGAGGCCGCGGAGGCAGTGGTCAGTACCTTACACACACACACACACACACACACACACACACAACGTGCTGGAGGAGAGCATCAAGGAGCTGGACCAGGAGGAGGAGGAGAAGCGCAAGCAGGCCGAGGCCGCGGAGGCAGTGGTCAGTACCTTACACACACACACACACACACACACACACACACAACGTGCTGGAGGAGAGCATCAAGGAGCTGGACCAGGAGGAGGAGGAGAAGCGCAAGCAGGCCGAGGCCGCGGAGGCAGTGGTCAGTACCTTACACACACACACACACACACACACACACACACAACGTGCTGGAGGAGAGCATCAAGGAGCTGGACCAGGAGGAGGAGGAGAAGCGCAAGCAGGCCGAGGCCGCGGAGGCAGTGGTCAGTACCTTACACACACACACACACACACACACACACACACAACGTGCTGGAGGAGAGCATCAAGGAGCTGGACCAGGAGGAGGAGGAGAAGCGCAAGCAGGCCGAGGCCGCGGAGGCAGTGGTCAGTACCTTACACACACACACACACACACACACACACACACAACGTGCTGGAGGAGAGCATCAAGGAGCTGGACCAGGAGGAGGAGGAGAAGCGCAAGCAGGCCGAGGCCGCGGAGGCAGTGGTCAGTACCTTACACACACACACACACACACACACACACACACAACGTGCTGGAGGAGAGCATCAAGGAGCTGGACCAGGAGGAGGAGGAGAAGCGCAAGCAGGCCGAGGCCGCGGAGGCAGTGGTCAGTACCTTACACACACACACACACACACACACACACACAACGTGCTGGAGGAGAGCATCAAGGAGCTGGACCAGGAGGAGGAGGAGAAGCGCAAGCAGGCCGAGGCCGCGGAGGCAGTGGTCAGTATCTTACCAGTGTACACACACGTACACAGACCATGGCAAACACATGGATATACATTTGTCATCATTTTTTTTTTGTTCCGACTATATGGGTCCGTGAATTTTTTATATTGTAATCAGCGTAAAAACACCTATTTTTCGATATTTAAAACGTTTTATCTAAGTAATAAAAAAAAAAAGTTTGATTACATGTTTTTAACTGCAAAAATAATATTCATTGAATCACTCTACATTTACAAAACTATTTAATCAGATACCACTTCATGAATTTTTTAGTTTAAACTTGAGGGACTATTGAAAACTACGATCAAAAGTATCCTTGTTCAAATTTTCATCCAAATTTGATTTGCCCCATTTGATCGTGAAGAGTAAACCAACAAATACCTATATGAAAACGGTGAGAAGACAATCTTTAATTTACCGTGTCACGTGGGTACCTGTGTGGCGCAGTGGTTAGCGCACTCGCCCGGCAAGCGAGGGCCACAGGTTCGAATCCTGCCACGGCAGTGTTTTTGATGATGCATTTCTCCTTGTAAAATATTTCAGTCCTTCAGAAATTCATTCTTCTTGTATATGTACTTGTGTGCAAAGTATATAACATAGTAGATAACATTTCTAACATGATTTTAGATATTCCAGTCCTCAGAAGAGAACGAACAAGGTCCTGATGGCAAGAAGAAGGGACAGAAAAAGGCGAAGAAGTCGAACAAATCGAAGGCTGCTCAGAGAAAGAACAGCAAGAAGCAGAGCGACCAGCAGCAGGGTAGTGATCTCAGTGCAAAGATATTTGCCACAATGGAGAAACATAAAGAAGTGTTCTTCGTTATCAGACTACATTCCGCTCAGTCCGCCGCTAGCTTAGCTGTGAGTATCTTGTTCTATGGTTGACGCGACGTGATTCCTACCTGGCCAACTTCATAGTTTAGGCAGGACTCACTGTGCCTAAAATAATTATGTTGTCTTACTTTCATTTCACCAGGGAGTCTATTCCGCAATCCGATTGGGTTGCGGAATAGACGCCGCCGGCCGGCTTCTACACGGTTTGCGAGTTATTCGTGTTTTTTTCGTTTCCCTTTTTACCACAAAACTTGGTAAAATTTGTGTGACGTCATTGGCTTGCAGAATAGCGAGATAACTTAACAGGTTTCAACCTACGAGTAACAAATAGAAATGGAGATCTAACTCTCATAGTGAACCCGATAAAAATGTGTTCCAAAGTCAACCATCGCGCAGACATTTCCGCGCACTGGATTGTATCTTTCATGACATGACTGGCATTCTTTGACAATAAGTATGGACATAGTGAATAGTGTTAAACAGTAGGGCATCACTCATTTAATGTGTCAATAGTTGGGTTTTGACTTCGTCTAGGCAAATATTAATTTTATAAATCTGAGGGTGTTCATGGAAACAGGAAACGTGTTAATTGTTCAGTTCGGTGCTGGTAGGGGAAACCTACAGAAAAGTATTTGAAGAACAAAAGACTTTAAATGACCATTGTAACGGTTTAGTGTTTGGTAGGATGAAATAAGAAATTATTTTACACTATAACGTTAACAATAAATTTAATAGAATAAAAAAATACAGGGGTGGTTCTTTGCCCTAACCCGTGGTTCCACTTTCTCTAGTTGGTAAGTTAGGCACTGTCCTGGAAAGTCCGAGTCCGGGGTAGGTCCGATGGCCAAGGTGGTGTAGGCGGTTGCCGGGTCAGTGAACTTCGTATCACGTTTATCCAATATTACCCCCAATATACATACATACATACATGTTACCAACGTTACCTCTTTATAATATTAGTATAGATAAAATCCAACCTACAATTCTCGCCCATCGAAAGGTCGCCCAGAAGAGATCCCTTTTAGCGGTATTGACGCCGAAAAGACATCGCTTTTAGCGTTAGGTCCCCCAAATTATACTGTCGAGTCTTTTCATACAAAACGCTAAGATAAACTTTTTAAATTCTTACAAATAGTTAACATATAGTTACATTGCACCGGGACTTCATCCCTGCACGGCCTAAAGGCAAACATTGTATAGTTTGACGTCTTCTTCCAATTGGTATACGGATCTATACGCGACATGACGTTTTACATAACTTTCGAACAATTTCCTTTTTAAACTTCATTGGCCCTTAACTCAGAAATGTCCGAACATTTAGGACATCATGTGATGGAATATTGTTTGTTTATTTAGGTCTCATCTGTTCATGGATGCCGTTGACTATGCCAAAGACTTAATAGGTTCTTTATTTGTTGACTAGTTATTTCAATTCGATTTATTGATCACTACAGAATACAAATGTTTAATAAAAACAATTTTATATTAAAAACATTAAAAGTGACAACCCTTTAGCGTAGGTAATTGTGTCATCAACTAGACTTAGTTTCCATACTGTT
>CAUEGO010000247.1:0-10057 GCA_958496205.1 Idaea biselata
GTACACCACCGTGAACGTCGTGTTGCCATCAGGGGGTACGCTCTGCAACGCAAGCGGATACACAACTGTTAATATCATCAAAATATTATCATTGCGCTTACTTTCATTTACCAACAACATTATCATTCAAATATGTCATGTCACATACAATTGTATCAAAATACGATTATTTTTTACACACGATAGATGCGCGTTGGGCCACTATCTCACCTGATGGAAAGTGACCATATGGTCTAAGTAAGATGAACAGGCTACAGCTAGCTAAGAAGAAGGAAGACTACAGAGTGTAGCACCTATACTCAATCCAATTAAAATTTGTTTTAGAAATGGTGATACTATCGCTTGAGTACCTTCACCTAAAAATAGCCGTAGTGTGTGATATTTTATTACACAAAGCAAACGCTAAATGCTGCTTATGTCTTCATCTGGTCGATGTTCCCGGTTGCATTCTCTCTCGGGAGCCCAGGGTTCTGCTAAAACCCCAAGTTATTTGGGGCTTCAGTCGTTTCTTACGACACCTCGGGAAGAGATGGGGTAGCCCTATTGTATGCCGAGCCGGGGCTACACGGCCATAATTGATACTTATGTTACGCATTCTTACGACACCTCGGGAAGAGATGGGGTAGCCCTATTGTATGCCGAGCCGGGGCTACACGGCCATAATTGATACTTATGTTACGCATTCTTACGACACCTCGGGAAGAGATGGGGTAGCCCTATTGTATCCCGAGCCGGGGCTACACGGCCATAATTGATACTTATGTTACGCATTCTTACGACACCTCGGGAAGAGATGGGGTAGCCCTATTGTATGCCGAGCCGGGGCTACACGGCCATAATTGATACTTATGTTACGCATAACTATCACGTAAACAATAATGCGAAGTTCTACGAAACGTGATGTTTGTCTGAGTTTGTTCTCAGTTAGAGCGCAGCCCTTCGTAGCGTCTCGTGACTTTTGTCTTAGTTCATTTTTACAAGAATTTCATCATCTTTTAGTGAATTATGTGGTTAGGAACTCGTTCAAATGGATGTCCGTTTATTAATTTACCTAATCGATGTCCGATTGACGTGTTGACGTCACGACGTGCCACTTGCCCAGTTCGTAATTAGTTAATACATTTACACAAGTAGGTAGGTACTTATAGGTACTTTCTTACACTTTTATATATTTCTTTAGCATAGTTATCTAACTAGAGCACGAGTTAACCAAACATAACGTTATGTACATCTATAAAGGACATATATTATTATTACTAACTGATCCGGCGCATTTCGTATTGCAATGGGAACAATAATAATCTGACACAGGCTGCATTATTTATTTATTCGTATGGCATTACAGTAGTAGGTATACTAATAACTAGAATCAAATGATATAATAATCAAAAATAAAATAAAGCAGGCTGCATTACAATGCCCCGTCAAATACGGAAGAATGAGGTTTAAAACTGCCATTTGCTCACTTCAGATGGCGCTACTGTAGCACGTCTGCCTTTATTTGACACCTTCATAGTTTTTTCGTAAACAAACATGGTTATTTTGAGATAATTTTACAAAATGACGCTTTGTTTAGCTGTGGATTGCAAAAACATAGCAAATCATTTATTCCCCAAAGATGCCAAAAGAAAAAAACAGTGGATAAAAGCTATGAGGAGAAAAATCGACCTAGTAACATTAACATTAACCATATAACCTTTATTTTCATTCAGGTGATGAAAATAAATAAAAAGTATTGAGGAAAACAGCAGTTCCTTCTATATTTTCTTTTACCAAAGTAATTACCGAAATAAAGCCAGAAGACCAATAACGGTTAAACAGACGTCTAGAAAGAAGCAGAAGGAGACAGTGCTTAGATACAGCACCTGGACCTAGCCGAATACAAACCGAAAATAATAAATGCTGCAACTTTAGAGAAAATATTATGAAATGAAGGAAATTTTACTTATAAATTAAAGACATTTTTCGGTTATAATCATATGGTGTTTATTTTATTACTTAAGGCATTGTTTCAACGCTCAACGTTTTGAGACCTTTACATGTCTCTTCTTCAGGATTGACTGAGATGTTTTTGTGATTTGTCATTCTAATGTGTTAAAAAGTTACTGTGAAACTACTGTCTTATCAAAATCTAAAATTAAAAAAGGTATCAAAACGTTCCTGTGTACACAGACTCTAGATAGCAAAGTTAGACTAATATTTATTATTAACTATGCTTAGATCGTGTCCGTCAGCTAGGCCGGACCGGGCAACAGATTTACACCAAACTTTACACAAACAGATGTGCTTACAATGTGCCTACAAACCACTTCCAGCGGCACATTCACAATAACTGACTTCTATAGTGCCATTTCAATCTATTTTCAATAAAACTATGTAAAGTAGTTTCTTCATTTGTGCTTTGCATTGCACATGAAAGTAGGCATAGTTTCCTTCATAGGCAACACGAAGAGTAACCAAACTTCTGCTTTCATATAACAGACGACCTTTGGGTGGTAGGTACTTGAAACCTCTCCGCAAACTCTTGGATGTGGTGTTTGGAGCCGAGCGGTGGTAAATTGGTGCTAGCGTTAACATCTCCAAAGTGACTTATATCAGGAAACTCAGGAATTTCGTCATCGAGTTCCTCTTCGACTCCAATAATACTGTTTCTGTCGTACGCCTCTAGCCTAAAACAAAAACATAGAAAATCCATGAAAAAAATACCCTTGTCAACCATTTGTAAACAAAGACTTATTTTTAATAAAATCATAAAATTTACAAGTCGTACGACCCCGAAAATAAGCACGTATACTTATCTCAACATGTAGGTACTTTTTACAAAAGGGTTTTTACATATTTTCAACATATAAATCAGTACAAAGCCTTTTTATAAAACATAACAAACAAACACTAAAATGCACTTTTTTACTAACCTTTCAGTCAAAGCAGCTTTTTTTTCGGTAGTAGACGCATTCCTTTTTCTCAGCTCCCCTTTTAATTGGATTATACTCCACGTTGAATACATTTTAATTCATAAAATTGCTAAAGACACATGCAATCACAGTTGAAGTTTGGCGGCATCTGGCCGTGCCACACTAGCGCCACCTGCCTCGACCTTTTAGTTTCTAACCCCATTAAAAAAAAACGTGTGGCACTCGGGGACTGCCGCCGACTACAAAATTATGTTTTTATTTTGTACCACGTTGCCATGGTAGGACTCCGTCATACAGCTATCTTTAACATTAAAATCGGTTCAGGCAGTGGAGTTCAGTTACGAACTCCAGTTAAAGTAGAAGTTCGCATTGCTCTGTGATATAACGAGCGGGCGCACAGAAGTAGGTAACTTCTTAACCTTGACATTTGATACAGCAACCGTGAAACGAGTCCACTGATGCAATCGACTAAATATTTAATTAATCGAGTAAAACAGTTGCATGTGAGCACTGTACGGCTCGCATATTGCATCAGATGTTAGTATTAACGTAAGGAAAGGGGTACGGAAGCTCATTAAACGTAGTTCTACTTAGCTTCCGTGCTTAGCTTCCGGACACATATTGGTCTTTCAATACTGATCAGAATGAAGAGGTAGGTACCTAATGAAATGAGGTATAATAGGTAGGTTAGGAACATATAGTTCAGATCTCCTAAGAATAACCTCTCTAAGTATAATATTTTTGAATGAAAGTTTTAGTTTGTGTTCTGTTGTTCTGTCTGCCTTTTAATAAATAAATGCTCATCTACGCAATATAGGAACAAGAATATTTTTATTGTCATAACTGTGTACATTGGAGGTCTTAAAATAATTATATATAATATCATAGTTGGTATAGTTGGCTAGTATAAGGTATGGTTGTTCAATGATTCTCATAATTCAACACAATGTTTCATATTATAGGTATGAATTCCGTTTGGCAGATCGAAATATAATAAACAGACGGACAGACGGACAGACGGACAGACGGACGGACGGACAGACAGCGAAGTCTCAGTAATAGGGTCCCGTTTTTACCCTTTAGGTACGGAACCCTAAAAAGTAGTTTTGAATAGACGATTGTTATAATGATAATAACATACACTGTATTTCAAAGTTTAATAAAAAACCGGCCAAGTGCGACTCTGACTGACGCAGGAAGGGTTGCGTACCATTATTACATTGTTGTATGGGAACCTTCCTTTAATATTTGTTTTTAGTATTTGTTTTTATAGCGGCAACAGAAACACATCATCTGTAAAAATTTCAACTGCTAGCTACCTATCATGGTTCATAAGATAGAGCCTGGTGCCAGATAGACAGCGGAGTCTCAGTAATAGGGTCCTGTTTTGACCCTTCGGGTACGGAACCCTAAAGACGATAGACTGTAGAAGCATTAACATAAAAGATAAAAACCCATTAACATTATTGAGTCTCATCATCGTCATATTACAAACAATTTGAACAGTAAATTGATAACTGATTAGCTGACGACGACGAGCGCGGGATCGAGATGTAGGCAACCCTCGTTGTCATACCACGTTACGTCGCGTAGGTCGTGTTTAGTTATAAGAATGTATTGTGTAATATGTATGTTACTCTATAAGGTATTTACCCGCGTAAGTCCCGATCCCGTGGGAATATCGGGATCAAAAGCCTATGTTACTCAGGGTGAATGTAGCTTTCTAATGGTGAAAGAATTTTGAAATCGGTCCAGTAGTTTCGGAGATTACCCCCAATATACATACATACATGTTACCAACGTTACCTCTTTCTAATCTTTCTAATTTATAAAATTTCCATGTCACAGTGTTAGTTACCGTACTCCTCCGAAACGGCTTGACCGATTTTTATGAGATTTTGTATACGTATTCAGTAGGTCTGAGAATCGGCTACTATCTATAATTTATAAGGCAAAACAACGTTTGCCGGGTCAGCTAGTATTAGTTTAGATATGTTTATATGGATTATTATTATTGGACGTCTATCTATATAGCATTATATTGGTTCTTCAGTTACTACGATACAAACTTGTGCTTAGTGAATAACTGATGTCAGATATTAGTATTATGTAAATTGACAATAAATCTCATAGAAATAATGTCTTATAAATTTTAAAGTAATAAATAAAAACAATAAACAACATTATTGGTTGCCAGGAAGAGATCGCCCTTAGGCGATAAGTGTACCACACTAGTTTTAAGTTTCTGTCCATGTAATATTTGCTTAATTTTAGTTGTTGGCACAATAAAGCATTATTTAATTCATTCAATATTTGATATTCTTTTTCGTGTAGTGGTATGGCTCACCTAGACTTAAGAGTTTTCAGATCGCCCTAAGGCCTTTAACTTGACCTAACGACTGCTATCCAAGATAACAACCGGGACCAACTGCTTAACGTGCCTTCCGAAGCTTCCGAGCTCGAAAAAATGATTGATATTGAATTGATAGGTCAGTTACAATAACATGATGTTCAGAAACAAATGACCTTGAGAGAGATTTACTGATAACTAGGTTTGCGCTTTATCTCGTCCGCAAGTCATAGCTGAGCATCGGAATATTATTAAGAGTTATTTTCAGTTTCGCACATACTATGATATAATATGTGAAAATAATAGGCAGAATGCAATCTGACCGCAGCGGAAACCGACTCCGCAACCGCATACTGCGTAGACAGCCTACTGTTATAGTTACCGATAATAACGCCACAGTACAGTAAACTATGAGATTCATATCCCTCTGCCTTGCACGTAGGTACACGTATAAGTAGGTACTGTGGTCACCCGTGGGCGTCTCCGGAGTTCGGATGTTGAGACTGGCCTTGTCTCGGCAGTACGAACCGGACCACTGAGCCCACTAGTCTGGTAGTACTGTCTAGTCCGGCCACACTTCACTACACTCTCCGTACATCGTGTGACTGCGATCGTGTGTCCTTCTGTTACACACAACTCGCTATTAGTCCACGTCAGCGTTCAAACTTCTATTCAATAGCACTTAAATCGAGCTTTATAGCTTTACCTAATTGATGTGTCCCTCCACCTGTGGCGCGGGGCCTAATTACAGAAGGTTGCGGGTTCGATTACCACCATTAAATAAATATTATTAATTTCTGTTTCACCCGCGTAAGTCCCGATCTCGCGGGAGGTATCATTCCAGATCCCAAGCTCTGCATATCTAAATACTAAGTTTCATCGCAATCGGTTTAGTAGTTCTTTTGCGTGAACTCCTAAACCGATTGCGTTCTTTTGATTGAAAGTTCTTTCACACACAATCATCCAAACAAACATTAAAACTTTCGCATTTATAATATTAGTGGGATTCTCAACTACTATTGAAAGTTCATCTGTTATCCACGGGAATATTATGTCCTGATCCCGAATATTGGAATCGTCCCATCTGGGGTCCGTCTATCTCTTTATCAACGTTCATCAAAATCGGTTCAACGGTTTAGGGGTGAAAACGTAACAGACAGACAGACATATAGTTACTTTCCCAATTATAATATTAGTAGGTACCTGTACCTAGAATATAGATAGTAAAAGGAAAACAAACAATGAGTATATATGTACCTAACGTACCCAGTGCGCGGACGCGATACCATCGTAATATAATTAGGCGCATTTTATTGGGTCACCCACACCACACTGGACTTAGCTATAAATATATAATTAATTATTTTTCCTCAAAGTGTATTTTTAGTTATCCTCTATAAGCAAAATCGGGACTGCTAGTTTTAAATACTATTAGACATAAAGATGAGTCGAGCAATATAAGAGACGCAAAAATGCGTAGTATTTACCTAGCCGCAACATTCTGGTACATATCTAATATATCTTTCATTCATTCACATTTCTACCGCAACATTAAGAAGCAATAAATATGATTTATGTCCATGAAGTCGCCGCCCGCGCCGCCTCGTCGACACTAGATCTAGCTGCAGTCCATTTCACAAAAGAAGCCTCCAAGACGCGGCGCTGTAGGTACTTGCCAGACAATGTCCTTAAAATCACATTTTGATTGATTACCTAATGCTTTATTGTACCAAAACACAAATTATTTTTAAGCTATTGCATAGCTTTTATCGCAGGCTTTGAGCCCGGCGACCGAATCAAGAAATTCCGTAACGAAAATAAAACCTAACACCCTCCACTCCGCCTACCACGTAGCCTAAGAAAAAAAAAATGCTATGCAATAGCTTTACCGCGGCAGTCCCCGAGTGTCACACATTTTTTATTTACACAGAAAATATCTTAAATTAAGATGGTATAGTAGATAAACTACTTGGTGTCAAGGAGTGTTGGTGTCTGGCGGTCACCGGTAAAAATATTGTCAAATCTGTGTGCGGTCATAAGACGTACTGTGCCGACCTTCAGCGATGCGATGTTCCCGGTAGACCCCCGAGAGGGATACAACCGGGAACATCGCTCGGGTGAGAAGGACTTGCATCGTGAAAAGGGCTACGTCAGTAAGTTCCCGCGACTCCTCCCTACGTCACGTCGTTGTGTGACGTCATTACAACGACATCATATTTGACATTCTTATATCATTTTATTGGCCACATTTCACGGATAGTATTTTATATTGCTACCTGTTTGTAGGTATGTTTAAACGACTTCTTACATTAGGTATGCTAAAATTAAGAATTCTTATTTGAGATTTATCATTCTAATTTTAAATTGCTTGTTCATTTCTTTGTTATTATTAAATGGTCCACGATAAAACTTCAATTTAGCTAGTAGTCAGCGCTCTTAATAAAACGTAGGTATTAGAGATGGGCCGACTAGTCGCAGACTAGTCGGGAAAGCCGACTACTCGGCAGTTTAACCGACTAGTCGTCAACTAACAATTATACAAATAAACCAATATTTATTTAATGGGGTTAAAAACTAAAAGGTCGAGGCAGGTGGCGCTAGTGTGTCTCGATCAGATGCCGCCAAATTTCAACTGTGATTGCATGTTTTTAGGAATTTTGTGAATTAAAATGTATTCAACGTGGAGTATAATCCAATTAAAAGGAGAGCTGAGAAAAAGGAATGCACCTACTAGCGGAAAAAAGCTGCTTTGATTGATAGGTTAGTAAAAAGGGCATTTTAGTGTTTGGAGGTTATTTTTTACAAAAAGGCTTTGTACTGATATAAAATGCTGGAAATATGTAAAAACGCTTTTTTTAAAGTAAAAGTAAGTATACGTGCTTATTTTCGGGGTCGTACGACTTGTAATTTTTATGATTTTATTAAAAATTTGTCTTTGTTTACAAGGTTTTTTTTCATGGATTATTCTATGTTTTTGTTTTAGGCTAGAGGCGTACGACAGAAATAGTATTATTTGAGTAGTTTATAGTAGTACTAGAAAAGGAAACGTCTTACCTGTGTAGGAATTTCTCTCAAAAAAATCGTTAGGTTTAAAATGGGCAGCACATAACCTTGAATAGTTACTAGGTCGCCATTTTTTTCTCCTCATAGCTTTTATCCACTGTTTTTTTCTTTTAGCATCTTTGGGGAATAAATGATTTGCTATGTTTTTGCAATCCACAGCTGAACAAAGCGTCATTTTGTAAAATTATCTCAAAATAACTTAGTTTGTTTACGAAAACACTATGAAGTTTTCAAATAGTGTCAATCGTGCTACAGTAGCGCCAACTGAAGTGAGTAAAAGGCAGTTTTCAACCTCATTAGTACTACAGTTTAGAAGGTGGGTAGTCAGAAAAACATAAACAAAACACGTCATAGCTTACATACATCATCTAAACATCAAAAATGTCATAACTATGCCTCAGCTCCATTTTTTTTTCCTACTTTTATTTTTATTTCAACCATTTATTGGAAGTTTCACTATAGCTTGCGAAGTGCAAATTTATCAAAAAATAGCAACAATCGCCGAGTGATCATGATAAACCTAAATATCTCGGAATTATAATGATCTCCATTGCCGACTAGTCGGCCGACTAGTCGGCAAATTTGGAACCGACTAGTCGGCTAGTCTGCTAGTCGGCAGAACCCCTAGTCGGCCCATCTCTAATAGGTATGTAAGATGTAAGTAAAACAATGGCAGGCTTCTGTCAAGTCAAAGTTTCAGGTTCCCTTTGTAAGAGAGAACTGAATGAATCAACCTCTGAATATAACTTGGTTTCTTTTCCTTTACCTACTCTAAACTCCATAAAGCGATAAACAAATGTGTGATATCTATCACCGCTCAACTCACGAGTAGGTAGCAGCTTGACTCACCGAACACACAGCTATTTATTTCCTAAACATAAACATGGCGTAATTCCGTATACCTAATTGCGATAGACTGCCCGTTCTTTTATAAACAATATTTACTCTTGTATTATGAGAGGCGACCTTTCCTCCCTGAAGGGAAGTCAAAGGGATCTATTGTCAACCACATCGGTAGGTGCCTGCAGTAGGTATCACCTCCTCGCGACCAAGACTATTGCAGCACAGTCGAAACTTCGCGGTAAGAGAATTAAAAATTATTTTGTCCTTATCAGAAACAAATTTGTCTGTGAATGTGGTTATTGTATTATTTGTGAATATAAATAATCTAATGACAACAAGCGTCCTACTCCTAACTGCATACAACTCCGCGCCTGCGGCCGCCATCGCAATATTGAATTACAAACTCACCTAGCCTAGGTTGTTTCTATAAATATAATAAACATTGCAGGACGATGCACACAGCTCAATCTAGCCTCAACCTAAGCAACGAGGCTTGTACTATGGGCACTAGACAACGGATATAGTATACTACTTTTTTTGTAAATACATACAATGATACATATTATTATAGTAATACCCATAGAACCAGAAACATGCATTTATGGCCATAAATACTTGTCCCCGGCGGGGATCGAAACCGTAATCTTTTGCGTAGCAGTCGGGGGTTCGCCCGACGCGCCACAGAGACCGTCGTCTTCTCAATACAATAATATTATTATGGTTAGGTACTTATCGTTTACATCCGTTGTTTATTTATAATTGTAACTAGTTGCGCCCCGCGGTTTTACCCGTGTAAATCACGATCTCGTGAGAATATCAGGATATAAAATCCAACCATCTGCATAGGCCATTGTATTTGCCTACCAAGTTTCATAGCAATCAGTTC
>CAUEGO010000248.1:0-43378 GCA_958496205.1 Idaea biselata
TTTGCGATTAAAATTGTAACTAAAACGCGCCTCTCATGGATTGATATCGGCCCCACGCACGCATTTCAAAGGTCCGGGGCTCCATAGCCCCGTAAAACGGAGACGTTACAAACATTAATAAACGGGTTAGCAGTACTTTTACGCACTTTCACATACTTAATATATCTATATATATAAAAATGAAACCCGTTCCGTTGTCACGACATCACGCGTGAACGGCTGGACCGATTTCGATAATTCTTTTTTTGTCGTGTTTGCTATTGTCAGGAGAAGGTTCTTATGAAAGAAAAAATGCTAAACCGATTTTGATGAATTTTATTTTTTTATACTAAACGACAGGACAACGTCTGTCGGGTCAGCTAGTACAGAATAAAAGTTATGGTTAGCGCACTCGCCCGGCAAGCGAGAGACACGGGTTCGAATACTGTCACGTGAGGATTTTTGATGAAGAATTTTTCGTTGTAATATGTTGTTTGGATTTAAATATGACCAAATAGATGATTATTAAACTTTATAATCGCACTAACCTATTCAAAAACTTACCATAAAATCCATTACATTCCCCAGAAATCTGTCGACTAAGATTCTTGATATTTTCTACGTGAGTAGACTTGTGTCCCGGGGTTCCTTTCAAATGACGGAATTTTGATACTTTCCCTGTAATCAATAAACACAAATATAATAACATTCTATGAACACCACACAGCGCTTAACTGCACTACGCAGTTTCAAAAGTAGGGAAATACGCCACCAATCAAAAATCCCCACGACAAACAAAATTTAAATGCTTACAGAACTAGTATAGCTACACCAAGTTTCATCAAAAATGTTGGTCTAGTGGTAGATACCGCTTTCTTTCATTCTGAAGGTCGTGATTTCGAATCCAGGCCGACCAATGTCTTTTTCTTGAAGAAAAAATTAAGTGCGCTATTAACATCGCGATCGCTCTTACGGTGAAGGAAAACTTCGTGAGGAATTCCACGGCTTAAAGTTACGCAAAACGGGCCCAGTTCTAGGACTAGTTGCGGAAACACAGTAAAAAGTAAAACAGCGAGACGATACTAACCGAAGACAGTGGATGTACGTTTAGTTGTAACATTAGGTACTGAAGCACGCTTGTCCTCGCGATCGGGACTCTTGCGAGATTTCAACGAATCTCTGCGTCTGAAACACAAATAAATTTATAGGTTAGTTCGTTTTAGATATATTTTCAAGGAAAAATACATCTTCAAAAATTCACTCGTGGTGAGGGTTGAACTCGCGTCTCCACGTCAGTGCCGTAGCGTGCTTAGACCACAAGATTTCCCACCCCGAACGATGAATTTAAGACATATTCTTAAATTCATTGTTCCTGTCTACTACGTAAATTCGTTTTCGAGATAATGCTTATTGAAATTCAAGCGACAAAAAGCAATTTTATTGGTATTGTAAGTGTTGCAGATTCAAGTCATGTCAGGTGCAAAAGGAAATTGTTCATTTTCCCAGGGGCTCCAGGGCCATATAGAAAATGCCCAAAAATAGATTGTCTGAACGGTTTTAGCACTAATCAATAGCCACATAATTGTAGTTATATCCAGTGAAAGTTTTTAGTATTTATTCACCCTGGATAATGAGAAATCTAACTATTTATATTGCTGAAATTGAGGTTAGAGTTCTGTACTGCGCTTCCAACCATTTTAATAGTGTCTGCAACCATTGGTCCCCCATACTGCTTTTTGCTGTAGCTGCTCCGGAGTCACCAAAAAGGAAACACAACATAATAGTAATTATTGAGGATTCTATGGTGAAAAAAATGCTTAAATTGCATAAATTGACCATAAAAATTAAAATATATTTTTACAACTACATAACGTTCTGACACGGCGCCAAAACTGGGTCGATGAATGAGCATCCTCTTTTTGGATAATATTTTTTTCTCTAAAAAAAACTATTTTTCCAAGTGTAGGAAACACATTAAAAACAGAATTTTAAAAAATAACATGAAAAAATTACCTGAGCGGAGCCGGCGAAGGCGGAGTGTCAGATTCCACCGCTACACTCACGGAGCGCATTTCATACGCGCGCCGCCGGTCGGCTATGGACTGTGTACCACTACAACAATACAAAATGTATTTATTTAAGTATGTAAGTATTTATATAAGACAGATAACAGCATTACAGGTTTAACCTATTGTGCTATTACAGATTTACTAGACTTAAATAAGTTAACAATTAAAGATGATTTATGTTAGACCGGGCCGTGTCCGCGCCGGGGCTGGAATTTTGTTTTGCATTTTGTCCGTGCCGCGTCCGTGCTGTCTACATACAAAAGTAGCCCGTCCCCGCCCCGTTGTTTCCAAACCTCGTGTAAAAAAAAGCTGCCATTTGCAAAGACTCGCTCGGCTTGACTTTGAACCCTAAAATGAATAAAAAATGTACAACTTACTCAGTGTTCTCGAACACTTTCCTCCGCTCGGCGGTGCTCGGTGTCTTGGCCCGGTAGCCGGAGTCCGACGAGCTCACCTCCTCCTCCAGACTCGTGTCGGACTTGCCGTTCGTGTACTCGTCTACAATACAAATAGATACTTTAACATATGTGTCGTCTAGAATCATCCAGAATCCGATTCTCTGATTGGTCAATTATTAATGTGGCGGCGATTGATATTCATTGGTAAAGGATTAATAAAAAGTAACGATTTTTGCATCAAATAACTTAAAATGTAACTAAGTTCATATATAAATAGTTTTATAAGTTTAAAAATAAATCCATTGAGCTCAAATCTCTTTTTTCATAAAAAGTGGATGTGGCAGGGTTGGATTGTAGACGACACAATTATGTTATATCTTTTCGAAGATATGGGTCATTCGCCAATCCGGGGCAGGCTCCTGTAGCGTCTTACTGACTAACGTCTCTAAGGGGAGGTCTAACCGTGGTCTAATGACCAGGCCAACCACAAAAAAAATATAAATAAATATTTATTTTATTTTGTTTTTAGTATTTGTTGTTATAGCGGCTACAGAAATCTACATCTTCTGTGAACATTTTATTTGTCTAGCTAGTAGAGTTCATAAGATACAGATAGACGGACAGACAGAGAGCGGAGTCTCAGTAATAAGGTCCCGTTTTTACCTTATGGACACGAAAACCTATGGTTACTAGACTACGGATATCACTACATACGAGTACATACGACTTACTAATCTTAGATAAAAACAAAAATAGTAGATACGGTATATTCTTACATTGCGTATTCGAAAAATGAGCTAGAAACACCTACATGCATTTGCATAAAATTATTTAAAAACATTCGTCTTTAAGAATGATTCATATCAGGCTTTGTAAATAAACAAAAAGGCATTCTTATGGATGTCAAAAAGATAATCGCAGTGTGACAGCACGTGCTCACGCGGCAACGGTTCGACATACGACTGAGGCGTCAGCTAGACGCATTTTATCGTCTCATTTTCCGAGACTAGGGTACCGTATCTTTAGTTTTTTGTTTTAATCTAAGTTACTATATTATTATTTAATTGTTGTAATTACCTTTAGGTGCGTTTTCAACATCACTGGTCGGCGACAAGGATTTGTCTTTCTCTTCGGATGGGTTTCGTGTGATCGGCGCCGCGGCCACTGGGGTAGTGGCTGGCGATGAACCTGCTCACGGAATATAGCACCTTATTGCGTTGAAATAGAGCTTATTTTGTAGGGACAGGCCGACTACGGCATATACCGACTAGACTAATAGCAACCTATCTCTAGCTACATATCCGTTGCGTGGACGTTTAGACCAAAACGCAGTTTGCTGTATAATAGAAGATGGATATAACTTCGCTTTATACCGAAAGTAACAAAATATCTATCTTCTATCGTATTATTTTATTCGTAAGCACGCGGCGTCTCTATTCCTAACTAGTTGCGCTCTGCGATTTCACCCGCGTAAGTCCCAATCCCGCGGGTTTTACAAGATCAAACAAGTATCTTATGTCCTTCCCTGATACCGAGCTACCAAACCCCAATTTCACCATAACCCACCAATTTTTAGCCAAATCGGTTCAGCCGTACATCTATACTAATATTATAAATAGGTAACGTTGGTAACATGTATGTATGTATGTATATTGGGGGTAATCTCCAAAACTACTGGACCGATTTCAAAAATTCTTTCACCATTAGGAAGCTACATTCACCCTGAGTATCATAGGCTTTTGATCCCGATATTCCCACGGGATCGGGACTTCATCATCTCAGCCGAAGGACGTCCACTGCTGGACAAAGGCCTCCCCCAATGATCTCCACGACGACCGGTTCTGCGCTTTTCGCATCCAGCGGCTTCCCGCGACCTTTACCAGGTCGTCGGTCCACCTTGTCGGAGGCCTGCCCACACCACGTCTTCCGGTTCGTGGTCGCCACTCGAGAACCTTTTTGCCCCATCGGCCGTCGGCTCTACGAGCGATGTGCCCCGCCCACTGCCACTTGAGTTTCGCAATTCGGAGAGCTATGTCGGTGACCCTGGTTCTCCTGCGGATCTCATCATTTCTGATTTGATCACGCAGGGAAACTCCGAGCATAGCCCTCTCCATTGCCCTTTGGGTGGCCTTGAGCCTTCTTATGAGGCCCATCGTGAGCGACCACGTCTCAGTTCCATATGTCATCACTGGCAACACACACTGGTCAAAGACTTTCGTCTTGAGACACTGCGGAATTTGGGACTTACAAGGGTGAAACCGCGGGAATCTGCTATGAATTATAAATAGTGTAACTAACACGACTTACTTTAATATTAATATAGATGCCTCTATTTCTGTAAGACTACTCTTTTCAGATAATGGTCTCACCTGATTCAGATTTATTAGCCCCCGGAACGGCAGGTACTGAGAACACTCTGTCGAAAGAAAAGTCTTCATTGCCGGACGCCGCGGAAAACGGCTTCGGCCCGAGACGAGGCTGCAAAATCATACAATTAAAACTTATAGAAATATTTTACATGGAGAAAATGCATCAACAAAAGTCGTCCTTTGATAGGATTCGAACCTGTGCCCGTCGCTTGTCGGGCGAGTGCGCTAACTATAGCGCCACACAGCCATTGAAAACTGATCAGACAAATCAATGACGAATTTTGTGACGCGTCCGCTTCGGGCGAACCACCGACTGCGGACGCAGAAGGTTCCGAGTTCGATTCCCGTCGAGGACAAGTATTTATGTTGACCATAAATCCTGGGATCTGTTTGGGTGTTTTTTTATGTATAATATGTATGTAAAAACATATTACTACCTAGCTACCGTCGATTCCAATGCCACAAAACAAAGTAGAATACATAATTTTACATGTTTATACACACGGGTAAAAAAACATTTAAAATTAAATAAAAACTAAAGAAATAAAATATAACTCTACAAACCGTAATTTACCATAAAAAAAACTATGAACATAGTTATATATTATATACTTAGCTACAACTGCAAAAAAACAACAATAAATAAAATAAAAACCACCTGACACCAAATACAAACACCAATTTATTTAAAAAAAAAAAAAACAAGCATCAAATCAATCAAACAAACCACCATCTGTTTCAAAATAAGCTTTATAACCAAAAATCCGATCTCGGCAAGACTCGAACCCGCGACTACTGGTAGGTATTTAGCGCTATGACCCGCCTGTCGCAGTCGCGCGTTCAAGTTCCGCAAAGGTCGGATTTTAGGAAGCACTTTTTCAAAAAACAATATTGACTAAGTGTAAATAAACACTTAGTAATAAGTGGTAATATTTGTTACCTTATAACCGGAAATTTGTCCAGTAGTAGTCCTGGGTTTCGGTTTGGGAGCTTCGGAAGTCTCATCCATACTTCCCCCTTCAGAAATGGAAGACCTAGGTAAAGGTTTGGGGGGATTTAGGGTGGGATTTACCCCATTGATCCCACTATTGCTTCTAGACAGAGTCGGTTCGGAATCCATACTATCAGACCTTTCTAGATTTTCATCATCATCATCATTGTGAAAGCCGTTGGTCTCTTTTTGACTAGTCTCTTTGTTTTCAGACTCTTTTTCCTCAGCCTCTTTTTGACTAGACTCTTTTACACCAGTCTCTTTTTGTACCGTCTCTTTTTGCGTCTCTTTCGAGTCTTTCTGTTTCTCCATACCTTTTATCAAATCTTTGACGTTAACAAAATCAATTCTGTCTTCGTCTTTCTCTTTTTCAATCAGATCCGGTTTGATAACCGGTTTTGGTTCGTCTTCGGTTTTTATAACCGGTTTCGGTTGGTTATGGTTTTTGGTTTCTTTCGGTATTGGCATGGATAGTATCTGTTTTATTACTTCGTCGATGTTGCCGCGGTGAGTCTAAGGAAATAAATTTGGTTTTAAGTATTTTTTCGAGTTCAGAATATAAACAGATAAAGGTATTTCGGGGTATTTTAACCACCACCAAGTTACCCCATTCGAACCCCTAATTTTTTCATTAGGCACGCATGCACTTATTCTTATACCTAAAATATAACGATATAAAAGCTAGTTCTAGTTTCATTCCTGTAAATAATAATAAATTAACTAAAAATCAAACAACTAAATTATACTTATATAACTGTGCCCTGCAGTTTTATCTACGCAAGTCCCGATCCCGTTGGAATATTAGGATAAAAAGGTGTTATGCCAGAACTCAAGCTGTTTACATACCAATTCCATCGAAATCGGTTCAGCAGTTTATACGTGAAGGAATAAATGGAGAACTGGATAAACACACATGATATTTCACATTTCTAATTCGAACAAGAACGGGGTCAAACGGGTGAAACAATAAGGCACACCTAATTCAAAAGCAAATCAAAAAATAAAGCAAAATTTATTCGTACTCACCAATAAAACATCTATTTCAAAATAAACCGCGTGCTTTTCGCACAAATAAAATCAAAATACTCCGATACCAACTATTATAGCTTCAAACGCAAAAACAAAGCTCGGTACAACAAATCAAATAAAACTACCACGCAAAAAATAATTATCCAAAAAAAACACAGCCACAACCGAATTCATAACCTCCTCCGTTTTTTAGTGGGTTAAAAATCTGCAATCTTTCTAATTTGATTTCAAATACATAGCTTCAAACTCATTTTTCGGTTTTAATCGCGTGGTGTTTATTACTTTTAGCATTGTTTCAACGCTCAACGTTTCGAGAACATTACAGGTCTCTTCTTCAGAATTAACAAGGATTTAGGATTGGATTCTTCATGGAGTCAATCCTGAAGAAGAGACCTATAAAGGTCTCGAAACGTTGAGCCTTTATTTTCTATTCAACATCGCAAAAACAGAAGAAAAATCTACATAGCTTCATACAGACAGAACTTATATTTTAGCACTGGAGTTAAATGCTTGCTGTATTCTAATGTCAAAACAAACAGGACAGGGCTTCCGCGCGTACGTCATGTCACGCAAACACACGCCACACTTTTGGTGTGTCACCCGGCTTTAGAAGTCATCTTCTAGTATTAAGATCTTTTGAACTTCGAAATGTTCAATATTTCATATCGGAATAAGTAATAATTGGACTTTGAAGCTTAGATTAAAACAAAAAACTAAAGATACGGTACCTAGTCTCGGAAAATGAGACGATAAAACTGCGTCTAGATGACGCACTAGCCTCAGTCACACGTGCTGTCACAATCTGTCATCTTTTTGAAATCCATAAGAATGTCTTTTTGCTTATTTACAAATGCCTGAATCATTCTTAAAGACAAATGTTTTTAAATACAATAATTTTATGAAAATGCATGTAGGTGTTTCTAGCTCATTTTTCTAATACGCAATGTTAGAATATACCGTATCTACTATTTTTGTTTTTATCTAAGCTTTGAAGTATGTTACTTCGCATTGATAAACATAGCTGGAATAGCAGTAGCTGTAATGTAAGTTACAACTTTGTTACTGACAACAGTTTCAAAACTGTTTTAGCGTCTGTTTATCGCGGTAACGAGATACAATCAGGACCGGTATTACACTAAATGACACAAGATGACAATACTATTACGATTATATCGACACACTATTGCCATTATATCGAGACTGTGACAAATTTGGTAGACTTCAATAGTATCCTAATGGTGTCTCAGTGGAATTGCAATAGTAACCATGGTAACCAACCTTCTCTGTCTGTTTGTCTGTCAAGTCTGTTAAAAATCCATCCTGTCATTAGAGCTTTGACAACTATCGAGACTCCATCAGTGGCATCTCAGTGGTGTCGCAGTGGTGTGTCGATGGAATAGTAAGGAAACTGCCAAATGTGTCAATACACGTCAAATATTACGATTAATATTCTATCGACACACTATTGAAACACGATTGCGGAGCGTAATACCGACCGGGGATATTCAAGACTATAATTATTCTGACCTGGTGTTTTGTCGCGGGGTATAAGGGTCCGTGTGATATTCGCGGAAACTCTGTAGACAGATGCTGGGCCACAGCCACATCGGTATAAGTCCGCGTGATATTCGCGGTAACTCTGTACCTACAGTCTCACCTGCTGTTCCTTGTTATGGTCCGGGTGTAGAGAGATGCTGGGCACGGGATGGTGCCGGTTGTCGAGCCACATCGGTATAAGTCCGCGTGATATTCGCGGTAACTCTGTACCTACAGTCTCACCTGCTGTTCCTTGTTATGGTCCGGGTGTAGAGAGATGCTGGGCACGGGATGGTGCCGGTTGTCGAGCCACATCGGTATAAGTCCGCGTGATATTCGCGGTAACTCTGTACCTACAGTCTCACCTGCTGTTCCTTGTTATGGTCCGGGTGTAGAGAGATGCTGGGCACGGGATGGTGCCGGTTGTCGAGCCACATCGGTATAAGTCTGCGTGATATTCGCGGTAACTCTGTACCTACAGTCTCACCTGCTGTTCCTTGTTATGGTCCGGGTGTAGAGAGATGCTGGGTACGGGATGGTGCCGGTTATCGAGCCACATCGGCGCCGAGAGGTAGGTGACAGCCCCGCGTGTCGCGGGGTATAAGTCCGCGTGATATTCGCGGTAACTCTGGGAACATTCAACAATAACGTCAACACAGACTTTTTTTCATCATCCGAGCAAGTTTCCCGGTTGCATCCCTTTCGAGAGCCCGGGGTACGCTTTCCTACTTTTACGTCTCCACTTCGCACGATATTCGGCTATCCGTGTAGTGAGGCCATTTGCACGCATATCCGCCCTTACGATGTCAAGCCAGCATTTCTTGTTTGGGTCTCCCCAATCTGCCCCGGCCGGGCGGAGGCGCCATAACAAGATATTTGTTCTTTACGTAACTAGCCGGTTTTCGTAAAATGTGACCGTACACATTCGCAAGCGGCACTCTTGCAATTGTCTGTCTGTGTCTCGGACATGAAGGCAGCCCCTGATGCGGGAGTTTCTGACGCGGTCTTTTCGCGTCACTCCACACATCCAGCGCAGCATCTTCATCTCCGTGACACGCAGCTCCTGCTTATGTCGCTCAAGCAATGGCCACGCCTCACTACCATACAAAAGGACAGGTCTAATGATCGTTTTATAGACCTGTCCCTTCAGTTTAACCGGCATTTTCGGGTCACAGATGACACCGGTTACCTCTCGCCACTTGGCCCAAGCTGCCGAAATGCGGGACTTGACGTCACAATCGATGTCGCCGGACTCGTGAAGTACAGATCCCAAGTACTTGAACTGGTCTGTCCGCTCGACCATGTGACCGTCAACGCAGACAGGTGTGGGATCTGTGGTATTGCTAGCCAAGTATTCGGTCTTCGCTACGTTGAGTTGCAAACCGCCGTTCTCAAGCGACTCTTTCCACGCGTGATATATACTAATATTATAAAGAGGTAGTGTTGGTAACGTAACATGTATATATGTATGTATGTATGTATGTATGTATGTATATTGGGGGTAATCTCCGAAACTACTAGACCGATTTCAAAAATTATTACCATTAGAAAGCTACATTCACCCTGAGTAACATAGGCTTCTTTTGATCCCGATATTCCCACGGGATCGGGACTTACGCGGGTGAAACCGCGGGAATCTGCTAGTGTATTATAAATTAAAATTTATCCTACCCAAAACATGAACAGGAGGGTTAGAAAGACCTGGAATCGTCGGGCGTCAAGAAACGCTCAGTATAATAGAAGCAATCTTCTTCGATTGATCGATCTAACCTGTCTTTGCAATCTAGGATCTAGAAATAGAGCTCACCTTCCTAGGCACTTGGTACATGATGGGCACGACGCTGGAGCCGGCGAGCTGCAGCACGCGGTTCACCTCGCCCTCCATGACGCGCAGCGCGCGCTTCGGCACCAAGCACGCGCCTTTCGTCTGCTCTCCTGTGTAACAGTTAACATATAACATATTATGTTATAAAGAGAAAAGATATGTCTGTTTGTTTATAACGAATAGGCTCCTTTTTTTCCTAAAAAATTCTTAAAGAAAGCTACATTTTCGAGGACTAACTTTAGTAATAGGCTACTTTTGAGATCGACATTCTCACGGGATCTGGGACTTACGCGGGGCGTTGCTAGTTAATAATAAAATAAACAAATAGATACTGTGAACAACACACAGCGCCATCTAGCCTCATGGTAAGCTACTAAGCATTTCTTACGGTGACTAGACAATGGATGTAATACTTAATTTTGTTTCTTTTGTTGTAAGCACTTACATTATTATACATACATAGAGAGACACCCAGACCAGAAACACATATTTATTTTTAAGCATAAAAACTTGCACTTGGCGGGAATCGAACCCGCAACCTGCATTGCAGTCAGGCATTCGCACGTTATACGAATAATAAAACTGTAAGATTAGATTTTTCTTCTGTGTTCGTAATGTTGGATAGAAATTAAACTCATTTTTCAGATCTTTACAGGTCTCTTCTTCAGGATAGTCAATCCTTAAGAGACCTGTAAAGGTTTTGAGACATTGAGCATTGAAACAATGCTAAAAGTAATAAACAGCACGCGATTAAAACCGAAAAACGAGTTTAATTTCTACTATAAGATTATTCAAACATGCAAACCTGAATGCCTCAACCCCTCGATCAAGAAAGGATCTCGATCAGTGAGCTCCATGTAGAGAATGGTAGTGTCTCCCTTCCCCGCCAGGAACAGCATGTTGGTGTCAGGGTCGAACAGCGGCATCAGCACGCCGGTGGAACAGTCCAGCTCGAGGGTCTTCTGAGGAGTTGACAGGTTCCGGACGTCGCGGATCATTATCTGGCGGAGACGCGCTGCGTCGAAACCTGAGGGCGAGAAATAAAAATTACATAAGTGAATAAAAATTACATCGTAGCAGAGGTCTGAAAAGACCACGAAACGTAGGGTGTTGAAAAAATGCTTAGTATAATAAAAGTCGTGTAGCCCCGGCATAGAATGATGTTACCCCATCTCTTCCCGTAGGTGTTGTAAAATGCGACTAAGGGATCTAAGGGAGACTAGCAAACCTTAAGTTCTCCCCGCACGGTGGCGAATAAACGTCTTGGTCTCTAGGAGGGTTAATGTCAAGCAGGCTATTTGCAGAAGGTATGGTCAATGACAAATTACTGCTGTGCCTAACGTGCCAACCCCAAATATAAAAATTATAATTTGAGGTGGCCCCGGGACTTCCGAGAGGGATGCAACCGGGAACATCGCTTAGATGAGAATAAGAATAAAAGCAACACGATTATAATAAACTAGCAGATTTCCGCGGTTTCACCCGCGTATGTCGCGATCCCGTGGGAATATCGAGATCAAAAGTCTATGTTACTCAGGGTGAATGTAGCTTTCTAATGGTGAAAGAATTTTTGAAATCGGTCCAGTAGTTTCAGAGATTACCCCCAATATACATACATACATACATACATGTTACCAACATTACCTCTTTATAATATTAGTATAGAAGATAACCGAAAAATATTGATGTATTATATTTTGATTTATTTAGGAAGACTCTATAAATGATGTCTATGTATTTGTGTGTTGTATATTGTACAGATCAAGTAATTCTTCTCACCAGTAGTAAGTATCCGGTCCTGGTCTCCGAGCCACACGACGCGGCTGTCCTTGATGTTCTGATGGCTGCTGGCGGTGTGCAGCACCGCGCTGGCCACGCGCGGGTCCAGGATCCGCAGCTTCTTGTCTTTGCAGGATGTGGCCAGCAGCTTGCCGTCCGTCTTCCATGAGCTCGACTGGATCACTTCCGTGTGCTCCTTGTTTACTGTTCAAATGTTAGAGGGGGGTCATTAGGTGTCTTATATATATTAAGGGCGTCAAATAAGTCGTAAATATATAATGTATAAATAACAACAAAAATACACATCACAGCTGCGTCCCGCGGTTTCAACTCGCGTAGGTCCCGATCCCGCGGGAAACCGAATTAAAAGCATTGGTGACAGAGATTTTTGAAATGACACCAGCAGTTTCGGAGCCTATTCGTTACAAACAAACAAATAAATCTTTCCTTTTTATAATATTAGTATAGATAGCTATTGAGTGTGGTCTCCTATTTCTATCTTTACATTATTGCTGCCGATAGATGGGACTTTGGCAAAGAACATATGTTCCGTTTGATCCCGATATTCTCGACTTTCGCAGGTGAAGCCGTGGGGCATAGCTAGTACAAAATATGATAAGAACTTACCAAAAGCCTCAGTCTGTTTAGTCAAGTCCCACAAGGCTAGATAATGCCCTGACGCAACATGGATAAGCCCATCCGCGACTGGATGGAAACCAACATTTTCAACTCGACGCTGTTTCTGAGACAACGAGCATTCAGGAGTTGAGAGTGATTCCTTCAGGCCTTCAGGTGGAATATGCCATACTTTCACCTAAACAAAGAAAAACGGAATCTATTGAGATAAAAATGAAAACTTTCAGTTAGAAGAGTCCTAGGCGAATTGCAAAAGATATAACAGTTTCATTTGTAATTTTAAAAACTGCTTTTTGTTTAAATATTCAATTAGGTAGTCAAAAAATAAGAATAATGCATTCCTTTTATTTCAACCTTGAGCTTGCTTGGCGCAGATGGTTAGCGCGCCCCGCTAGAGAAAAGGAGGTTGTGGGACTTGTGGGTTCAACTCCCGCACAGAGCTTTGAATTTTAAAACAAATGCAATTCTTCTAAACACAAATTCTCCCTAAAGTACGAGTAACCCTAAATTCTTACATTTCTATTGTTTAACTTGATTTGTGGAAAACTAGAGAAAAATCAAATATGGTGCCCAAGTACCTGGCTTCAACCTTAACTTTATTAAGTTATCTCTTACAACTGAGTGATCTCTTGGTTTTGAGAATCTTCCTTGGGACCAATTATCGCCCACAAGGCGAACTACAGGTTCGCTAATCTTCTCCAGATTGCCCAATCGCCTTTTACAACATCCATGGGAAGAGATGGGGTAGCCCTATTCTATGCCACGGGCTACATGGCTAAACTTTTTCATGCTTGCGTTGGTGGTATTGTTAACATATAATAATAAACAGGTTTTATTATATTACCAAAAAATACATGTAGAAACCTATTGTTAGAAGCCCTGTATGGGTCTTTCAATCATTGTGTATTCCTAACATAATACACTTCAAATACAATAAAAAAACTTGGTACGTAAAATCTTTGTCAACATTTATCTGAGTGCATTACCAAATATGGTCACACAGAACTTCACTTGTTGAGATAATGTTCTGTTATCTAACGCAGTACTTGTGAAATACTTGTTGTTATCAATAAGTACTTTAAAAGTTATCAATTGCATTTTAACTGTTCAATGTCCATAGACAAATAAATGTACACAACCATATTATATTACATTTATTATAATGTGTGTCAGACAAACCGCCATGGTACAAAAGGTATTGGCACAAGTATTGATGCTGCAAATTTATGCTTCTTTCTGATTTTGGGTGTTTTCTATCTTTTTCTATTTCCAGTTATATAAGTATAAAAAAGGTTATGTAGTTTATCCATTGTCTGGTACCCCATAGTACAACCCTTCTTGCTCAGTTTGGGGTAGCTAGAATGTGGCAAAATGCTGGATATTTATTTATTACAGATGAACATAGGAACATAATTGAGCTGTGTTTGCAAACATACATTGTATAGGTACAAAATAAATAATAAACCTAACAAATTACAACTTAAAACTGTTTTGCTTGTAGTAATATAATATTAGTAGGTCAAGTTAAGTACTCATAACTTAAGGAAAATAAGGAGGAATAATTTAGTTGAAATGCCTTGCACATGTCAATGTACAATACAAGAACTTCTATTAGCTTACTTCCTTTCTATACATATAAAAATTAAAGTCCTGACTGACTGTTTTACAAGGCATAGCCTAAACAGGTAAGTCTAGAAACTTTTGGGGAATCGAGCCTTCTCATAAATTATTATATGATATTTTATATATTGCAAATATTTAATAGGAGAAAATACTACAGAAGTCATATGTTGGCCGGTCTCATGGGTGTAGTGATAATGCCCAGCAAGTGTTTGAAACTGTTATGGGAGGATGTGTTTGAAACTGTTAAGGGCGGATTTTGATGATGTTGTTTATATTTTATTCCTCGTCATTATTTAAAGTAAAAGCCTAGAGCAATATAATACAAATAAGAAATAAGAATCTGCAGTCATAAATATACTCACAAGTGAGTCCTGTGACCCTGTCAGGAGTAGACCATCATGGAATGGTGAGAACTCCATGTCAGTGATGGTATCGGAGTGAGCATGCAGCAACGGCATGGTCTTGCTTTTCCTCCCACAATCATCCAACGGCAACACTGCCATACTTGACCCAACATGTTCCCAGTTGAAGGCCATGAAGGCTGCTGACGCACAAATATTGTTGCCATAAGTCTGGTACGAGCCCACGCAAATATCCCTGATGCAGGCTTCCGGCTTCGGCACAATCGGTGCCGCATTTTTATACTTTGAAGCTTTGAATCTCCAAGCCATTTTTACCACTTAGTTTTTCAGTCTTATTGATTCGGAATGTTTGAATAATTCTGAAAATTGTAATTTCTTTTTAATAATCGGTCGGTATTCACTTGTAATTTCAATTCTGCAGTCGAATAGAACGCAACAGTAATGCAAAATGCAAATTCTTACACGAAAATCCCGTTTACCAACAAACTCTTATTTCTTCGTGAAATCAACTCTTTAGATTTAAATTTAAGACGCTTAAACGAAGACTACGTTTCAAAAGTGCTAGTACTTAAATATTAAACAGTAAAAACAAATACATCCATTCAAAAACTTGAATTAAATTACGAATCTTTGTTTTGAACAAGTTGGCCGGCTGCGGTCACCGGAAATGAGTTCGATTAACTATAGAAATGGGATAATGTAATGATAATCACTGAAACTTATTTATTTCTACACTTTTAATATTTTCCACGTATATTATTTACTTACCGTATCGGATAAAAAATACTTCGAAATTATATTTTTCAAAGACACTCCCCCTAAACGTCGGCCATTTCAAAGCGACGTTAGTGTTGTGCGATTTGACGGATCGATAAATGAGCAAATCAAATTGCGATTTAGTCGATTAATATTCTGTTGGATCGATGTTCGCTGGTCGAAACATCGATTTTTATTTGACAATGGGGAGGAGCACTAACTTTTTATCCCGGTAGTGGGCAATTGTTCGACTAATCTAAGTTTGAAATAAGAACTGTCAAATACTTATTAGTATTTTCACAACTCTCGGCGGTTTCATTTATGTTTACGTTTATATTTAAATAAAATGCCACAATGTAGTAGGAGCATTTTGCCTAAGATGTTTTTCTTTGAGAATAAACAAGACACCGACATAAATGGATTATTTTTAGATAATTTTAACACTAAAACACAAAGACTCTAACTTGACTTTACAGTAAAGGCGAGACCACAAAGTTTAAAAAAAAAGATCAGTCGACTAGAGCGCCATCTGCTCACAGCTTTGCGTGTTCCACCTCATTCAATAATCGACAATCGCAATAATCGACTAAATCGTAACTGTATCAACCACTGCACTAAAATTTTAAGTTTCATTTCATGCAGAAACCACCTTGTTGATTGTTCAATGTAACTTTCCACGTAAAAGGCGGGAAACATGAATCCCGGCGGGAAACATGAACATGCTCCCGGGGGAGAGCGATGGTTGTACAAACAAACAAAGATCTGCTGCCAACCAAAATCAATAAAACGGTAAAGAAATGATAGTAGTTTAGCACCTAGGTAATAGATCCCCGTCCATAGTAGATATTATGTTATGTAGAGGCTGAATCCAGAGTGTAACGAAGGACTCTAGATTTTACTCCCGAGCGTAGCGAGAAACGAGGGGGACCCTATTTACCCGACTGCGAAAGGAATGCAGACCTTGGGGTACGTAATCGAATAGAAATAAAACAAACCGCCGCTTTAGGGAAGCGCGTCCGATTTTAGAAAACCCTAAACTCTAATTTTAGTTTATATTATCTGTATGTATGTTAGTCTATAAGGTATATATTTATATGAATAATTATTAAATGTCATCTTCATTTTTATATTGGTATCTCGGTTACTGCGATACAAGCTGTGCTTAGTGTGGAACTGTTTTATAATGTGATTTGGGAAATGTTTAATAAGTTTCATAATAATAAATAAATATTGTATTGTATTGTATTGTATTGTATTGTAAACAGGTATTAGGTAATTAAATCCAATGTGTTTATTTAAGTAATGCGAGTATTAATAATAAATCGTTCTTTGGTGAGAATTTCAATGAATTTGACAAAATAATATTAAAAAATTAGGCTTATACATTACGCCTTTTTTATCAAACTAATAATGATCAAAGAACTGTAGGTAAATATGGAAAATAAATTAATTTACATTGCACTTTAATAAATAAATAATGTAGGTACCTACTTCACTTATCTCAATTAAGAACTGTTAAATTAAACAATCAAAGCGTAGTTAATTTCAAATTAGAACACAAATACAACCACATCTATTGCACATATAAAAAATTAATCTCACATTTAGTGCTTTTAAAAATTGTGATGATTTAAATTAAAAAATATGTATAAAAAATCCCATAAAAATAGACACCTAGAATAAAACTATAATATAATAATTATAGTACTTACTAGTAAAATAACAATAGGACCAACCTAACGCCACAACAATTTGTATGTAGAAATGGAATCAATACATACAGTTACAAGAATTAGTACACTGGGGCACTGCCCCCGCCAAGTCTTATTATCAATCTTAGTCAAGATTATGAGGTATTTTCATTGTGTTTTTCTACCAAATCTTACCAACATTTTAGCAAGTCCTATTGTTACTATTATAGCACTTCAATAATTATTTTAATTCATTAATATTTTGCTAGAACACTATTATGCACACAGCGATTTTAAGATCTTTTGAGTTCAAATATAATTTAAGTTAGGTACTAACTTAACTAAAATATAAACAGCACAACCTACCTGTTGGCAAAAAAACATCAAAAGTAGAGCTTCTTGTAACACTCATATACCGCAAACAACCAACTTATAATAATGTGATACCGTAGTCCCGAAAATTTACATTTCAATAAAAAATTGAAGGGTTAACAATGTTATTTGTGGGTAGTCTACGAATCTAGAACTTTTTTCATCTAATAAAACCTAATAATATCTGTCCACTACAAAATACTCTTTCGGCAAAATGGGCATAATTATAATTCAATTGCATAGTTTTATTTACACAATAAACTAGGTACTTTCCTTTTACGAATTTCGGCTAAATTATTTTAATAAAAACACAACATAGGCTACATGCCTAAGTGCGTAACCATTGCTAATCTTTAATGGCCTAAAGATTTATCTGTAAAACACCTATTATTTGCCTCCAAAACGTAAAGCTATCATTATCAAAATTACATTATAGATATATAGCTAAATAATTAGTACACACAACATTTCCTTTATGAAGTGATGGAATACCGAATGCAATTAAATACAAAACAGTGTTTTTTAAGATCTCCAACATTTTTGTAAATGATTTTAATATCGCGCTTACTTTGATTATTGAAAAAAGCATACTGTTTGTATGTACAGTTTTACAACTATAAATCTTAAATTTTAGGCTTTGAAACCCTGTTTTTCTACCCAAAATACCTTATTACAATAAAACCCTATTTTATAAAATAAAACTTTACAACAATTGACATCAGTTGAAATCGTGAATAACGAGATAGTACGAGAGCCCACGACCAAAATTTTTGTCTCATAGCAATACAGCCAAAACCGCATCAAATCGATAGATACGATTATCCTGAACTCGAAAATACCAATATCAGACATTTTCCGCGTAGCGTTTGATCTGACCGAATTTTCAAAATTGTCAAAGAATTTTACCGAGCTGCATCATAGCAATATGTCTGATTTGCAGACTGTAGTTGAATGATAGTTCTGAGATACCGGAAACATATTTTTCAGACGTTAGTGGTGTAGCGCAAACCCGTAAAATCACTTAAAAAAATTAAAAATGAGACAAAAAAAATGTCTCATAGCAATACGTCTGAAAATCTTTTTTATTAGTAAATTTTGGTTATTTGATGCGAACAAAACAATTTTCAGACGGAAATGAGTTTTGAATAAATTTTGAGACCGTTTTGAAAATGTTAACAAATTTTACCGATCGGTATCATAGCAATATGTCTGAAAATTGTTGGACATGATAAAATAAGTTGTCCACATGTGCAAAAAATTTATATCAGACAAATTAAGTGTAGCATCTTCTCTATCAGACAACTTTTCGATACTCAGATATCATTTAAAAATCGTATTGAGGCATCTTGAATTCTCTGTTACAAACCAATGAATACGTTGCGACCCTGAATTTATTACATGATAATTAACAAAGAATTTACCCGAAACCGTAACATTGAAGTTGAAGGACTGAAATAAATCGCACAAAAGGAAACTGGGATGAAGTTGAAAAAAAAACGGTTTATTCAAAGTTAGTTAGTTAGTTAGTTTTGGTTTTATTTAAAGCACACTTGAGTAACTTTTACAAAAGAAATAAGTAATGACATCTGTCATCTGTCAAAGTAAATATAATAGACAAGGGAGATTCTTGAATATCTATGAAGGCTGTAAATTAAAAAAAAACATTTAACAGAGGCGTCGTCGGCCAGGCGACTCCGAAACGTTATTTTCGTTTTTGGGAGTATATGCTACACTTAAAGTGTCTGAAAACAGGTTTTTGGTAATCATGGCAGAAATATGAAAAGTTAAAAAAAAAATTATCCGTATTGCTATGATACAGGTCGGCTAAATTTGTTGACATTTTCAAAAATGCGCTCAGGCTATGTGCTACGCACAAAATGTCTGAAAACAAACTTTTTCGTAATACAATTATAGAATCTATATACATTTTCACTATCAGACGTATTGCTATAATACCGACTGCCTTTTTTTTTTTGACACAGCAGAAATGGCCTCCCACGCAGTTGCTACACTTTCGACCGTTACTACACACCTAGTCGGGTTCAGAATCATACAATCTAACGATTTTATAGGGTTTTTGCCGTATTGCTATGAGACATGGTTTTGGTCGTGGGCTCTCGTACTAAGACGGTTAGTTTCAAAGCCTAAAAAGCATATTCCAAAATAAGTCTTACACTTTTTTTTATAATTTTATGCGCACCGAGTATGCAATGTGCTTTTGGCCCTTTATCAAGAAATCTAATTGCCGTATCCAGAACAGTTCTTATGAAAAACCTTAATGACACAATGTTCAATGAACGTACATAATGGAAAAAACAACTACTACATGTTTCTTCTTAGAATTTTTTTGAGTATGATACGTATCGGTCAAAGGTCAAACTCAAAACGACACACTTTCTTCATAAGACTTTAAGCGGACGATACACTAAGCTCGCTGCATGCGGGTTCGCTTTGTCTTGAATTTTGTTTTTTTTTCGATATGTGCTATACTTATTGTAGGTATGGACAAACAAAGCCAGCAAGCAGAGTGGTGTAACGACCGTTTTACTCTTAAGAAGAAAGGATACCTACTGGTTATCCATACAAACGTAGTAGACTGTATCCTCCCTGGACATTAGAGCAACTAAGTTTATGCCATCAAGCCTATATCTGCCATGAGCCATGACCATGTTTGGGCTTTTTTCATATCCTAATTTTTCTAAATCTTCTTTGATAATGAAAAAAAAACAAACATAGGGGCATAGTCATGGCAGATATAGGTTTTATGACATAAACATAATATTAGCTCTAATGTATTTTATCCAGGTAAGCAACAGTCGACTAAGTCTGTATGGAGAACGAGTAGATATCCTTTCCTCTTAACAAAATATTTTAAAAGAAAGTTAAATTTATCACAAGATAAATAATAAATCAATTTTGGAACTCCACGCGTATACGGTTTCATCACGCGATGTTCACATAAATATTTCTTAATAAGCAGTAATTCGGAAAAAAAACATTTTCAATATACTCAAGTAAAGATAACTGATTCCTGTTAAATACATAACTAACTGTAGACACACGGCCGTATTAGTAAAAAAGTTTCTAAGAGAAATCATAATAATGTTATTCATAATGGTACATACACATTGGGGTTTTTGACACATTTTTGAACAGAAAATGTTGTGTTGTATAATAAAATTATAGGTGCACCATTAATTTATGTCAACATATAAATATAAATGACGATATTGCACCATATGACACGTATTTTATAACTAAATAATCTCAACATAGAGCACTGTTATGATTTTCTCGAACCCGGTTCAACAACATTTGGAATTTTTCAAAAAAATATCTAATTCTCAAATTACACGATGACACTTACACTGACACTTTACTAAAACAGCCCACACCACACAGCACACCAATAAAGAAATTCGTGCATATATGCTGTAGGTGTGGTTTTTTGTAGGTAAAGTGTAAGTTTAAGTAATCGTGTGTTTTAAGCTTACGACCTAAAAGCTTTACTGAAACTGCAAAATTGTATAAAAAATTGGAATAGTTTTTGGAAAAATCTAACAATGCTTGCAGCGATGTTGAAACTATTCACAAGTTACATAATACATACCCAGGATATTTTCACGATTTTACAACCAAACCTATAAAACTATGTAACGCAAGCACTTACAAGCAAATGGAATGTAAAATTACATTATATTAATTTTTTAAATAACACTACTCAAATGGTATTTTTATAAAGAGATCAAACATTAACACTATAATATTTTCTAACCGTCAACCATTTTTTTAAGTTTTGGTAAAACCATGTTTTTATTTTACAATGGCAATATTAGTTTCTGTGTTATACTGGCATTAAAATATAAGCGGCATGAAAGTACTAGACAAGTTTCAAGTCACATGGCCGGAAACGGAATCTACACAGACAGCAGACATCGAATTTACACGAATCTAAATGTGTGCTGAAAATCGAAATTCCGGAAACTTCCGATCGGGTGGTTTCGATAATATGACGTTCTAAGAATATGAAATATTTCTTCAACTATCTTTTCAAATAAATAAGTAGGATTATTGTTTTAACAAATAATCCCCGTAGGTATAGCTATTATCTATAAAATACCTACTTAGCTTAAAAACAGAGAAACTGCATTGTAACGTCCTTGCATTGTTCAACTTTGATACTCATTTACCCTATCATTTACAACTTTTAACCACAATTAATTAACTTGAGGATAATGTTAGTAACAGTACCAGATAAAACAACGCCTACGTCTTCACTGGTTCGCAAACAATTTAAGCGAATACTTTAGAAATGTAGGTGAAAGTTTCTTAAAATAAAAGACTAAAATCTGCTAAATCTTCAACACCTTTCAACATTTTTGTTTATTTTCTACACCAAAACGTAGGAAACAATGTCGCTTTAAAGAATAATATTCAAAAACATTGCGTAAGGAAATAATCGAGTAGGTATAATATAGTACATAATTGAGTATAGGTCTTATATACCCCTTAGGCGCAGAATTGGAGGCTTGAATTTCCATATTTCTCAGAAATTACAAAACACGCAGAATTAATCTTAATGGTAATTAAGTATTCGATTGGAATATATATATTTTTAGCAGCGTGCCTGCTTATTTTACGTTATCAACTTCGGGCAAAAACAACATTCAGATCAACAACGCCAAGATATCTAAGCATAAGCTATTTGAAATGAAACTCCGACAAAATCTCACAACTCAAGGTGAACCGTGTTCATAACACTTAACAACAATAATAATAATTACTCATGAGAAATTTAACATTTACAACCGAGGCATGCTAAGCACGAGAGGCGTGTGATGCGTGACGTCTAATGTAGTCCTGCTTAGCATGCGTAGGCGTACTTGTCTGTGAGACGTATTTTTGTGTGACCCAGCCTTCATTCATAAAACCATAATCAAATTCAATGAAATCAATTATTTTTAGAATCAAACTTAACATTAACACCCATTTGCATCACCTAGGCTCGCTTGCACCAAAACTTAGACTTCCAAAAACTAACACATTGTTTCACACTTTTAAACTTACACAATTTCCGTTCTTCATTATTATTAGAAACACGGGTCTAGATCGCGTTGTAGATAATCATTGACACATTACTTAACACATTGTTGTTGCCAACATTTTGGACACGATTGTGTCAAAATTGTGCCTAAATCTACGGTTAATAAGCTACTTCTAGCTGGTACAAATGAGACTTGGAGATTAAAATCACAACATTCATGTACATTACGTAAATAAACAAACTTTATCAATAATTATATGAAATAAATAACTTCAATAATACTTAAACTTAACATTTTATTTGTAGCCTGTGTACAGTTTAACGCGCTAATGATATGATTTTCATAATATTTTATTAACATAACGCACATTAAATTGTACCTACAAATCCTACAATCACAACATTTATTATAACCAGCGCCAGATATTTGTGCAAATACTTGCACGTGTTTTGTGAAGACATGAGTTAGCACAAGACTGACACATGAAATGTGTTCAAACATGTGTGCAAACATTTGAAGCTATATGTAGCGCCGGCATCAAAACAAATGATCCTTTATAAAAATACCAAAGTTTCACAGCCCATTTCAACTGATAGATACAAATACAATTGCCATCAATATTATATTCTTAACTAGCGAACCGTCCCGAGTTCGCACGGGTCTCGAAAGATTTTCAATAAATTATAATGCAACCCGTTGCTTTGTTTAGGAATTAATTAGCAGGTAAATAGACAAATACAAAATTTTAGTCCTTTAAATTGAATAGTTTGTCGTCAAAATTAATTGCTCCCTGAGAGATTCGAACCCACAACCTCCGTTTTTCTAACTCGGCGGGCGGCGCACTATGTGAGCTATTATCAGGTAGGTTGAAAGAGAAGAAAACATTCGTTTTTATTTTATGTGGCTTTTGAAAAGTAGAATATTAATTAAATGTACTATAAACTGTACTATTCGTCGTTCAATACGTATGACCTGTTGAACATCAGTCAAACAACAACAACTAGAAACAAATAAATCCATTTTTCCATTACAAATATTTATGATAGCTAAAATATTCTATCAGTGAAACAGGGGCTTAATATCATAGGAGTGAAATAAATTCGTTTAATCTTAGGATCGCGAACAGCATGACGTATCACCTACAGATGTTGTCTTACCGTTGATGGGACCTAAGCTTCCGTCGTATTTTGGTAGTTCTTTGCATTTCGCTTGCTGAAAAATATCGTTTTTTAGTACATAGGTAAAAAGACGAAATGAAACACGTTTACTAAAGCATCTTATGTGTGTGTCTCCTTTGTGTGTGTTAATCTTGACCTCTTCTATAAAGCACCAAATCTCATCACAATCGGTTTAGTTGTCGGGCGAAGGTCTAACATATATACCTACACAACACACTAGAATCACTGTTTCACCAGTGTGCAAGTATTTGCACACATGAGTTCATTCATGTGTACACATATTTGTTCAAACGTGTGTTTATATATTTGTTGAAAAATGTGTTCACATATTTGTTCAACCATTCAAATATTGGCATACAGGTGGAACACCCGCCGCGCCACCGTCATAATCATTCACAAACATTCATCTTTATATTCATAGGATATTATTAATCTGCACATATGTATATTATGCACTTCAACTATCGCCAGATAGACGGTAGATAGCAGTGTTTATAACTACTCATGTGCAGAGCTGGTATTTCAAATAACTTATAACATTCTAGGATTTTTTTCCAGAACTTACCTCCATCAATTCAACGGCAATCTCCATGAAGAGTCGCTCAACATTCTCAGCTTCTTTAGCTGATGTTTCAAGGAAATACATCCCATGTCTTTGAGCGAAGTCTTCACCAATATGCCTTGGTATTTCTCTGTCTTCTCTGTCTGTTTTATTACCTGTGAATATCATATAATTAGGATGATTATTTTGTATTTTTGGTATCACTTTTAGAGATTACACATAACATCTTATGTACCTATGAGAACATAGAAACAGTAAGGTAGGTAAAAGTTTTCCGCAACAGTTTTTCTTTTTTTTTGTTTTACAGTTTTTCAAAGAGGAGCTCATTGGCCTAGCTTTACCTGCGTGTCATAAACGATCGTGCCGGTTAAGCAACGCTTGGCGCGATCATTACTTGGATGGGTGACTGATAATTTGTGTCGCAAAAAAACATTTTTTCGAGCTCCTCCGCGCTTCGGAAGGCACGTTAAGCAGTTAGTCCCGGTTGTTATCTCAGATAGCAGTCATTAGGGCAAGTTAGAGACCTTAGAGTAACCCGAAAACTCTAACACCAGGTGAGCCACACCACTATACAAAAAGAAAAAGAAGCAGTTTTTCTTCTTGCACTCACTTCCACTTTTATTTATTTAGGTCTCAGTGCAATAGCGAGAAAATGCAGTAAGTAGCTAAACTTAGTTTAACAAAAATAAGCAAGGAAAAAACAACTAAGTAGTTAGTAACTCTATTAAATCTAAAATGATAAAAAATCAACAATAAAACTCACCAACTAATATCCTAAGCACCTTATTGTTAGCATACTCCTCAATCTCCCGTAACCAGTCCGGCAGACAGTCAAATGTGGGCTGGCAAGATATGTCATACACCAATATGAGTGCATGGGCCGAACGATAGTAGCTCTGTGTTATTGATCTAAACCTCTCCTGTCCTGCTGTGTCCCATATTTGAAGCTGGAAATTGACATGGGATATTATGCCATGTGTTCAAACAAGTGTTGCTAAATGAAGTATCATTTAGCAAGCAACACATGTCTGAACACATCAATGTGGGAAAAAACACATGTGTGACATTATACTTGCACTTCAAAGTCAAGTGCTAATTGCCATACATGTGTTTACACATTCATCTGTTCAAACATGTGTGTGCACATAATATATGTGCAAATACTTAAAGCTATAATATGTAGGTATTGGTAATTAATTTAGGCTTGATTCAACCAAACTAGACTCAGCCAGGAATAGCAATGTTCCACATATACTGTGTTTTGCTTTTGAGAGACTCTCAAGCTGTTCAATGAATAAATGATGATTTATGTGTAGAATTGTTATTTAATACTTATTTTAGTTTGGTTGAATCAAGCCTTAGAAGTAACAGTATAATCTGTTTGGGGTAATCTGGTAGTTTTTTTATTATAGTCAACTAATATTTCTCACTGATGGGCCAAAGGCCACCATTTAGACGAGTTAGGCAGTAAGACAACAAGGGAGAGTCTACTCAAGATTGGTGAATGTTTCCTACTTTCGGCCTGTGGTGAGTCCTAGGACATGTCAGTTTCCTTGTGTTGTTTTTTTTTCACTGTTTTAAATTGTATAGACAATACATTAATTATATTTAGGATTTACAAGTCAGAGTTAGTTTTTAACCCCAATTACTGTGTTGTTTATGGGCTTGTTTTCCTCAAATAGATCTCCTCAATTTGGGTCCTTTTTGCAATAGAAAATGATGCTAGTCAATACCAAATTTACTAACCCTATATTTAGACACAATATCGTCATAAATGTTTACAAATAAGAAATCGGGTGATTTTTTGCCTATTGGTCAGATCACTGTGTTTAGAACCCCGGGAACTTGAGACTTATTTTAAATGCAAGTGTCCCCAAAACATTTTTTTAATAACCATCGTAATGTCAAGAACATCAAGATGCTATTATAACAAAACTGACGCAATACTTTTCCAAATATATCAAACTTCACATCCTACTCACCTTCACTTTTTCGCCATCAACTTCCACAGTTTTGATCATGAAATCAACACCTATGGTAGCTCCTTGTCCAGGTGGGAACAGCCCCTGGGTGAATCTCCGAACTAAGCATGTCTTTCCCACACCAGCGTTCCCAACCAAAACAACTTTGAACAAAAACTTATAATCCTCCATAGCGAGAATCGAGTCACAAAATAAACTAAATCACCAGTTTTATCGCACTCGAGTCTGATTTTCTTGTAATAGTACTCTGCTTCACTATCTCAGCGATCATTTTACGATTTCAAACACATTTTTTGATAAGAGAGATAGGTAACGCACGAGTAGAAAATAGTACGTAAATCCGATAAAATCAAATCTTGAAAACAATAGGAAAATGTAGTGATGTGCCGAGTATGGCTTGACTCGAGTCAGACTCGATTCTTTCGGTGGACTCGCTTACTCGAGTCCAAATTTATTTTGACTCGAGTCCGCAGACTCGAGTTCGGGACTCGAGTCTGCGGACTCGAGTCAAAATAAATTTGGACTCGAGTAAGCGAGTCCACCGAAAGAATCGAGTCTGACTCGAGTCAAGCCATACTCGGCATCTATGTCTATGACAGTATAATTACATTCATCTATGGTCTATGATGTTATTTTTGTTTTGTTTTGGTTTTGTAGAACATAATGTTTTGAATGAAACTCTTTATTTTTTGAAAATAAAACATCTTTTGCTTTTGTGTACACTTAAAAAAGAGCCATAGGATTATTAATAATATTACATTTTACAAGTGAAACTTTAAAATTAACTCTTTCTGCAAAAATAACCTCTAAAAAGTTTGAAACTGAAACAAATCCAATAGATACCCAATTGAAATCTTATCTTTATTTATTTACAGAATGTGAACATGCATACTCAATATCTTTATCTAATTCAGATATTATTCATAGCTGGATTATCATTAGGTAAGTTGTTTTGAACAAGTTGAACACAATGGGTAAAATACCTACTCCAAAAATACCTATTGGAATAGAATGGAACTATTAGATGCATAATCTATAAGCGCCAAGAAAGCGGTAGTTGGTACTATTTGAAAGAAACCTTTCAAATGGTACCAACTAGCATTGCCCTCCACTGCCAATGCGTTAATCCAGATCTACATCTATCTACACACTAGCTCTCATGGCTAACGGTTCAGTAGTTTTTGCGTGAAGGAGTTAGTGCCTTATTATCACGCTGGTGAATTCAAAGCTGCAATCATGCAACAAGCTCAACAAGCTAACTGGGCCTTTTTGCGTGACTTTAAGCCATAGGTTTCTTCACGATGTTTTCTTTTATCGTAAAAGCGATGTTAATAGCGCACTTAAGTTTTTCTTAAAGAATAAGACATTGGTGCATGGTCAGCCAGGATTCGAAACCACGACCTTCGGAATTAAAGTCGCGGTGTCTACCACCAGACCCACACCGCTCTCCCTTGTGAACCTTCCTTTGACACAGACCTACCCAAATTTTTATCAGTTCAGTGGTTTTTGAACGCAAAACTAAAGCGCAAATACAAGATGGATGACACTTTACCTAAAACAGTTCACACCTAAGGCACACATGCACAAATTTCTTTATATGTATGCTGTAAGTAGGGCTGTTTTAGGTAAAGTGTCATCCACCAATCATCATGTATTTTGAGCTTAACAGAAAAACAGACAGACATGATTTTTTAAAAGAACTAAATTTACTTATTACCTACTGTTTCTGCTAAGTGGTAATATTATTATGCACCCAAGGACCTACAGACTTTTTTAAAATTATAATTGTTTTATCTCATTTGGATACATTCGCATGATTATTTTGAACATCTCATTGTATCTTCAGAACATGACCTCCATTGAGAAGAAGACAAGAGACTCATGAGGTTTTTTTTTGCTGTTGTCATGTGATATACATCATCATGTGATAAACATTATTATTAGTAGGTATAGTTAGACAGTAGTATAGAATACCAAGAAATCAAGCACATAGGCACCCAATCCATTATCAAATTATACATAACTCATTTGATAGCAGAGCTCATAAATATAACAACACTTCCTTTGTTTAAATCTCGACTCCTGTAACTACTTCTACTTAAGTGGAGAACTTTGGTAAGGACAGCACATTCATCCATGAGGATTCATAATTCATATTAATTTCTAATTTAATTAACATAAAATAATAATGAACTAGTAGTTCTCCGAACTGTAGACCTCGCTAGCACTTATTATTGGAAGGGCCCTACAAAGGTACCATCTTAAAAAGCAGGAGATTTTTAAGTGACGAGTCTGTGAGAAAAAGGCGTCATAAATGTTGTTAGTATCTTGTAGACAAAGGGCTTATTCTATAGGTAGAAGTCAAAAACTGAGCAATCTACTGTATCTAGAAGAGGATTCAATTCATCACTTCGAAGATCCTCATCGGATCATCACCAAATGTTTATTAGACTGAGTGGAAGTTACTACCTTTTAAATAAAATATCATCAGAAATGAATCTCATATTGCGGAGATAAGTATTTAGGTTGGCAACCCTATCACTGATACGACCTGTCGCGGTGAAGCATCAAATTCACGATGACACTAACCTAAAACCTTTGCCTAAAACAGACCACACCTACAGCACACATGCACGAAATTCTTTAAATGTGTGTTGTAGGTGTGGTATGTTAATTGTTAGTATCAGTGTCGTCGTGTATTTGATGCTTAACGTTCACGGTACCGCTCACTACTATGTGTGTTTTACACTTTCAAAAAAAAAACTTTAAATCATTTTTTATTAAATTATTTTGTTTTGCTAACCATACCACCATTTAAAAGCTTAGGTAGGTTCTTGTATACTCCCCATAAAACTCCCAGACTACAATTGGTAATTATTTAAACTTTGGTTCTAGGAACTAACTGCCATTTCGTTGGTTGGTCGCCCGGTCGCCAACAGTTCATGTTATTTTATATTTGACTACTGCAGAGTCTGGTCGGTCTGGGGATAAAAGTTTAAACATTTACTGTTACAGGTTCAAAAGGGATTTTAGAAGATAAACTGAAGTGGTCTCATGTAGGTGAGTTATATTATTCTGTTCTGAACTAGCATTTCCCGCGGTTTTACCTATTTAAATTCCGATCCCTTAGGGAAAAGTTTTGCCCTCTGGGACCCAGTGGTTTAGGATGTGCGTAACCGTCTGAATTAATTTATTATGCTTATCTTCTATATCTAGAAAATGGTTTGTCCTGACTGACTGATAAACGCACAGCCTAAACCGCTGATAGTAGAGAGCTGAAATCAGTCAGCCAGTCACTCAGGACAAATCATTTTTGAAATAAGATGTATGTAATAGCAAAGTAGGTACACATAAGAAATGTGTATGTGTAATGTAATGACTAATGTATATGTAGGTATATTCCTTATGTGTACTGTGGTAATAGGGTACATTTAGAAAACATCCAGAATCAGTTTCCTAACACGACCTACTAACAAAAATAAATGTATCATATTTATTTTATTTTCGTCTATAGTTCGACCCATTTATAACGGCATCTCATTAGTTTACCGATATGTTGGTTGGCCTGTTGACTGCAGCAATGGCTGTTGGAGGGGACTCGAGTCCGGGACTCGATTCCGTACTGCTTACTCGATTCTATTATGCGATTCCAACTGACTTGAGTAAGTTGACTCGCTCGTTCTCGATCTCTGTTCCACTCACTCCACGCAATGTTTCGTTTTCCATAGATACATACATTTACTTGGAAAAAATAGCTCCCGCCAAACCGTCAAACTTCGACTGTCCGTCCGTACGAATGACGCGGGATTTTTTATTCAAGAATAATATTGTCTGTGGTAGTCCAATCAATCAATATTATTGTTTGTGGCAGTTCAATTCAGTTAAACTTTGAATAAAACCATAAATGTTGTAAAACAATAATAAATCTTGGGGATTAAGGAATAACAGTCGCTTGACACACATTGGTGATTCGAGTCCGGAATTCGAGTCTGGGATTCGAGTCCGGACTCCAGTCTGGGATTCGAGTCCGGACTCGAGTCTGGGATTCGAGCCCGGACTCGAGTCCGGACTCGAGTCCGTATAAACCGACTCGAGTCGACTCGAGTCACAAAAACAGCGACTCGGCACATCACTAGGAAAATGATCCATTTTTACGCCACGGTGTGGACGTCTCTAAAAATACAATAATCTCATGGATCTTGAGTGAGACTTGTACAACCAGCAGCGAGAGAAAGTGTCAGTCGAACGTGTAGGTAGAATATCTAAATGACTGGCACTTGAGTAAAATACCTGTGTATTTAAATAGGTACTTAAATTGAAATTTCTTGTATAAAAAGCAAAAAGCATAAAAAGCCTAAATTCTAGATTACGAAAAAAAAATTGGTACCTATTTCTTAAAAATTGCACTGAAATTATCGAGAATCACTAAATTGGCAATACATTCGTGTCGATTTTTTTTCCAAAGTAAAACATTTTCTTTTCATGATGCGAGCATTGCGAGCGCAACGCGGATACGGCGAAGCTGTATACACAAAATACCTTTTGCCTTTCTAATCGATGTAGCTGTCACTGTCAATTAATGTTTAGGGGCATATTTACTTTTGAGTGCCACCGTAAATTATGGAGGTTTTATAGACATGAGTTTTGAGTTTATTAAAGTCTTTCATAATATTTTCGTATGTTTTTTGAACTGAAAATTATATTTTGTTTCCTACAAATACCTTAATTTCTATGTAAAAATCAATTTTTAAGTGGACACTATAGAAAAATAACGGTCAGTTTGGTGACATTGAAAAACGACTGTAACATTTAAAACAAAGGGTTTTAAACGTAATTGTTACCTTTAATTAATGCAGATTAATTAAATTTATCAAAAAACAATACACACTAATGAGTTACTTATTTTAAATTTCTTAAAATTAAGATTTAAATTCGGTTTGGTGACGAGTGACTCCATTGCAATCATAATTTTCTTTTTAATTTTTAAGTTTAGTGACCTATTTCTTAATTTATAAGTTGCATAGGTAAAATAAATTATTTGAAACAATAAAAGAAAAATATATATTATGCAAACTTCAAAACAAAACTGATAAAAGTAAAATAAACCACATAAAAATTGGGACAGTCACCAAACTGACACACCTTAAATCCTTAGGGTGAGGCTACATGATGTACAATACTAAATTAGAACTAAAAGTCGATGTTTTTTCATAGTAACATTTAATCACATAATTTGAAGTATGGTATTAATAATGTTAATTTTATTAATTAAAGCAAACATGTCAAACATGCGAATAGGTAATAGAAAGTTATCTATTATTTTTATTTAAACTAACTTATAGCTTAACTATAATGGCACAATAATTGGCAAAAAAAACAAAAATGTAAGGCTAATTAAATAAATTATGATTTAAATGAAATTTAAGAAGTATTTCTTAAATTTCATTTGATTGAGTACACGTATGTACACCTAGCCTTATGAGTCAGTTTGGTGACTTTTGTGGTCCGCCCTATATGTGACGGCATAAAACGTCACCGAACTGACCGTCACATTATACACGTAGCTAATGAGAAAAATGCATTCTAACCTAATTGAATGACATTTTTTTAAATGAACTCCTAAAAACACTCGCTAAATAACACCAAAAACAGATAGTAAATAGTTGGATAGTGTGAGACAAATATAATAATTAAGAAAAAGGCTTCAAATCTGACCTACCAAATCGTGACCAACCGCCAACACCAGCAAGACACCCTCTTTTTTCCGCGGATTGAACAGACTGACTGATTTCGCTAAGCTAAAATGATCCCTTGTGGTTAGTGTCACTATTTTTTTTAAAATAAAACGGCTTTAAATAAAACGGAATATCCCTTTAGACCCGTCACTTTGCTGACATGTCAGATGACACCGAGTTTTGAGGACTTTACATAAATGTATTTTTCCACTGTAATATCACAATTGCATTTACAGTTTTAGATAAATGTGACGGAAGAATAGATCCACTATCATGGTAACCAAAACTTGATTATGTTTTTGTAGGAAATTTTACCAGTAAGTTCAATACTTTGAAGCTGACAAGGACTGGGACAAGTCAGAAACGGCTCCCCTGAGTATTTGAATTAACCATAATTGAATTAATTAATCTTAATTACATAAAAATTGATGCTCAGACACATAGTTTAATTTACTCTGCATCGATTGATATACTTATTATAATAACACTCATTATTATTAATATGCAATAAATTTTTAAAGACGTGGGACAGCGTAAAAGTGGGGGTGGCACCCAAAAGTGAAAATGCCCAGTTATTTTTCAAAAAAACAATGTTTTGATGGTAAACAATTACAAAAAATTAAACAAAAATCATAAAAATGTATCGGAATATTTCTAATGATATATACGGGAGTGTTAATTACACGGCTCGCACTGAGGGTCAAACAAAAATCAATACAATCATGTGGACCGTCCCCAACTTTATTCAGTTGCTCGATAATAAGAACATCAAAGAATTTCGTACCCAAAAACCTGAAACCGAGACACCAGCAGCTGAATGGAAATTCCAGCTCAAAATGCAATTTCTCGGGAGAGACAGCGATTTAATCGAAATTTATTACTTATCTCCTACACCAGTTTTCTTGAAATCAGTTCTTACAATTTGTCTAAAACGTTTTGAAGAACGTTCGATAGTTATCAAGGAATACCATACGGTACAGCCTAATAAATGGCAGTACCTCGCTACGCTGTTCAAGAGAGATATAGCTAGTTACGACGGGCGCGACATTTACTTGCTGAGTGATGGAAGTCTGCGTTTAAAGTTCCAGTTTATGGTAACAAATGATATTAAAGTTGATCGGTGTAATATTCCAGCAACTCAACTGAGCAACGACTTTGAGAATCTCCTTCATGCGGGCATGTTTTCTGATGTAGTCATGAAAAGTGCCGAAGATGAGGAATTTAGAGTACACAAAGCAGTATTGGCCAGCAGAAGTGCTGTGTTAAAAGCACACTTTGAGCACAACACTACTGAATGTATAACCAACATTGTGGAATCACCTTTAGAATCTGCAGTTTTACGTGAAGTGCTGTCATTTATCTATACGGATAAAGCTCCTAAAGTAGATGAGATTCCGGAGAAGTTGCTGGCTGCAGCCGATTACTACCAGCTGAGTCGTCTGAAGAGTCTTTGTGAAGAGGCTCTGCATAAGAAGCTAACTGTAGAAAACGCCATAGAAACATTACAGCTTGCTGATTTACACTCGGCTAACACACTGAAGCAACTAACACTGGAATTTATAAAAGATGGCCAGCAGAGATTGATAACAAAAACGGAGGGTTGGGCTAAAGTGCAATCTGTTGATCTCATTAAAAGAATTTATGAAAATATTATGGCTGAAGATATTGATGCAGATATTAAATAAAATTTATTCTAATCAATGTTGTATTTTTAAAGTTGTACTTTGGACTTAAGTACCACAAAGTACATTATTATATTTAAGTACTTTAATTAGTTCAATTCTATCATCAATTATTTAAGGCCAGATTTTAAAAAAAACATTGACTCTGTTATAATTTTCCATGCTTTACTAATGCCAAATAAAAACTTAAACGTGGCCATAACATAATTAATTACTTCTTAGACTAGACAATATCATGAAACTGGCCATGCAAAATTTATTGTGTATATGTTATAGGCAATGTGTATAATCCGGCATTGTATAGGATGCCTAGGCATTGTATACATTGCCTAAAACGTTCAGGCAATGTGTATAATGAACGACGGCAGCGGTCGCCGAAGCGCTTAATACTATAAATAAAAACATTATTAACATTTATTTCATATACAGTGCGATTTTTATACATCACGCCTTTTTAATTTACAGAATAAGGCGCGTGTAATCATGTTCTAACATTAACCTAACCTAACCAAGTCGGGGTGCTCCGTTTAGTTTTTCCGTGCTTTAGATAGTTAGATAGCATCGGGATTTTAACTGTAAATATTTTAATATTAGATACCTATTCGAATACGTACCCCCCCAAACCCCCTGCTAATATATATAAAAGCTTATTTTAAATGAAAACTGTTGTTTTTTTTTGTATCATGATCAAATTTCCATAATCAAGTGGTAAGAAATGAAGAAGAAAAACACGTTAGGGTAGGATAGTAGACAGTGAATCAAGCGGATACAATGAGCCACCATGGGTATCTCACGAATGCGATGTTGCCAATCCATGCAACTCACACAAACAAGACTCGCTTAAGTCCCCTTTTCCCTCTCCCCAGTCGTCAGCGAGCTACCGTGCAGTACTTCCGCGCACGCCGAGTTTTAGTGATTTTAAACCAAAAAACTATACAAAATCATGTAAGTACTATTTCGTATTACTTTATTTAGTGTACGTTTTTACTATTTCTCACGTCGTACTTAGATTTGATGTTTTATTAGGCTTCTTTGTGAGATAATTTAGTTTAAATAGCACGCGTCATTCGTGAGCGACATAACCTAAAAGTTGATAAAAGAGGGTACGGAAACGATGAACCAATTTTAAGAAGGAAACAATGAACCATGGTTCATTGTGCACTGCCTATGTTTCATAGCTCCCGACATTTAGATTTTTTAATAATTGAACGTCGTTATTAAAAAATGTTTTAACCCACAAGTCGTACGAAATTGATTTTAATAGAATAATCTATTTACTTAGTTTGAAATGTATTTCATTTTAGAAAATGTTTTTATTTTTTATTAATACTACGTAAAACAAAATTTAAAGCCATAAGTTGTGTGGTCATTGACGACATTTTTATTTTATTTGAGTCATGATAACTTTCAAAATAAAAAAAGATCCGTTTGTGTTTTTGATGTCGATGCGTTCCAAACCTTAATGTATTTTTTTTAAAATTTTTAGTTAATCTTTGGTGAACAAATATGTGTAAAAAATATGAAATATGAATTTAATTTAAATTTGAATAATGACGTCTAATTATTAGTTATATTATATATGATTGTTATTTCTACACAAATTTTTGTTATGTATTTTTAATTTTATGTTTTTTTCAGTATAGGACGCAAAGCAGTAGGCCGAGAGAAAAGAAAAAAAGGTAGCCATACAGCAGCGAAAACTTTATTTATGGTTTTATTGATCTCAAATGGAGCATTCAGCATAAGGACCGTGATTGTTTTGTGTAGTATTTTACCATAATAAAAATCAAAAACATTTTCAATTCTTTTATTTACCTTAATTAGCTTTATTTGTAATTAATCTCTCACAATCGTATACCATGGTTCATTGTATACTGCATGGTTCAATGTATCCAACCCCCCCTGTTCATTGTACCCGCACAGGTAGTGCACAGTGAACCAAAGCTCATTTATAAAAAAAAGGTTAATAACTTTATTTTGATTCATTTCTTAAGAGTTTGTTGTATCAAATTCAGTTAACTGATAAATTTCCTTCACAATACTATAAAAATCATAACCATAGATTGAATGGTTTCAAAGTTATGAGTGTCCAAACTTTTTGTGGTTCATTGTCTACTATCCTGCCCTACATACATTACCTATGCGTCAACCGGCATTCTATACAATGCCTAGGTATTCCATACATTTCCTAGGTAAAGTGTAAAATAGTTTGAACATTCAATATCATTTCACACATTGCCTGGACGACCCCGGCATTCTATACAATACCTAGGAAATGTATAGAATGCCTGCATTATACACATTGCCTATAACATATATACCTACTATTTAATTATACTTAATTTAAAAAAATATTATCAATGTTTGAATTTAATCAATCTTGATTTCCAATTAAATTAAAAATTTAAAAAACCCCATGACTTAAAAAATCTTCCAAGTTAAAACAAAACTAAACTTTAATAAAAATCTTCTTCTGTTTTCGCGATGTTGTATTGAAATTAAAGACATTTTTCGGTTTGAATCGTGTGGTTCTTGTTACTTTTAGCATTGTTACAACGCTCAACGTTTCGAGACCTTTCCAGGTCTCTTCTTCAGGATAGACTAAGATGTGATTTGTCATACTAATGTATTAAAAAGTTACAGTGAGACTACCGTCTTATTATTAAAAACTATTAAAATGTTATCAAAAACGTTCCTGTGTATGCTACGCTGGCTCTAAATTGCAATGATTATTATTTACTTTATTGTTAAATTTTATTATCAAACTTTATTATTTAATTTTAACTCTATTACTTTTATTTACTTTACTAATTACATCGTTGGAAAGGTGATTTGTGCATAGTTGGTAATGATAGGCTAAATAAAATGTAAATAATAAAGTAAATAAAAGTAATAGAGTTAAAATTAGATAATAAAGTTTGATAATAAAATTTAACAATAAAGTAAATAATAATCATTGCAATTTAGAGTCAGCGTACACAGGAACGTTTTTGATAACATTTTAATAGTTTTTAATAATAAGACGGTTGTCTCACTGTAACTTTTTAATACATTAAAATGACAAATCACATCTTAGTCTATCCTGAAGAAGAGACCTGGAAAGGTCTCGAAACGTTGAGCGTTGTAACAATGCTAAAAGTATTAAAAACCACGCGATTCAAACCGAAAAATGTCTTTAATTTTAATAAAAAAAAACGGGGCAAGTGCGACACTCGCGCATAAAGGGTTCCGTACCGTAAAAGGCACCAACTTTGCCAACACCAAAACATTGCCCAAAAAGCAGTATCTATGCAAATCTGTTAATATTGAAAAATATTTTAGCGTTATGGTTATATTTACTAATTGGCAAAAAAGTAGATTATGTATCTGACAACATGATGCATTGCCTTGGTTTCCAACTTCGTTCAGTCACCTGTCAGGTCTTGTCGAATGTGATGTGTTTTTTGCGGGCAAATTTTTCAGATATATTAGAGTGAATTTTACGTCACGGCGAAAACGCAGGAAAGTTGATTTTTCTGTATGTTATAGAATACCAATTTTAAAGCATTTTTGATTAGGTTTCAGTATTCTAAGCCTTAAAATACAACAGTAATGGCGGTGGGCAAAGATACCCTGAACTGTTCAGACCTATTCTTGTCAACTTTGCCCTTCATCAAAAAGCACATAGGGTTGCCAAAATTTCATTTTAACCGACACAAAAAAAATGAGGATCCCAATTTATCATTTTTTTTTTGTTTCATTTAGATTGTTTTCTTGAAACAAACTAAACAATCACAAACATCAATCACTGTGTAATTTGCAAAATATAGTGTATTCGTTATAATTTTTAAGAAAACAGTGTTTTTCTTAAAAATTATAACAAATACATACTTAGTTACTTGGTTTGTCAAACTTTGATAATACATTTTTATTTCTAATACTAAATTCTAATTTACATAGCATTTCTGATATTCGCAACATTCGAAACTTATAATAGACACGTGACAACCCTAGAGAGTTACAACAGCTTGTTATGATTTGTATGGAAAAGAGTAATAATCGCTAGGTAATATTGCCCACTGATTTTACTGCAAAACTGCTTATGCTACAAACAAAAATTTAAAGACTAGGCCTAGATTATATATTTTTCTAGATATTATCTGAATTACGTATAAATAGGACTCGAATTAAGTCAAAAAATAGGCGTGGGCAATGTTGGTCACAACTGCGGATTATTTTGCCCGCGATGAAAATCAAGAAAAAAATAGTTTTAAAGTGTAATATATTTATTCAAATAGTTATATAGTGCACCATATGATCGCAATACACCTTACAAATAAATAAAAAATGTATGCTCCTATAGAAAAAAAAAGGAGTTTTTTTCGATTTTATAAAAAAAACGGGCAAAGTTGGTGCCTTTTACGGTACCACTATCACAATTGGATACGGAACCCTAAAATGGTTTACAACAACCAAGTTTTTTAATTTTATAGGAAAATATGAAATATTTATCTTCGATTCTTACTCCCATCAAACGACCGAATCACTCAAAAAAAAAAACCTTGGCACAAAGAAAATCTGAAACATAGAAGAAACTCTTTGGTAAGTAAGGCAGACTGGTATATTTGACAGATAGGGCAGCCATTTTGAATTCCATGACCAACTCGATTTGTCCTCCTGTCCCTGTTCCTGTCCTGACTCCTTGTTATTTTTGAAACATGTTTGTTGTATGGGAGCTGTTGGAAAGGCTGTATGTATACATTACTTTTGATTGCCCCTCACTATTAAGCATCACATTTTGTCTGTGGTCATTTTGTCTATGTCAATGACGTTCGTTGCCACTTTCACTTCCTTCCTGTTAGATTTGCGTGACACCATGTTTTTTGTCTTTCTCTGTGTACTCCTCCGTATTAATTAATAGTTATCCACTTAATCTAATGATAGATTTGTACCACTATATTGTGAAGAATAAAGTGGTTAAATTTACCGAAACCTATTTGTGTTATTTCTGCACTGCCATCATAAACTGCGCATCTGAACTCTCTCTGCATAATAGGTTATGCGCCCAGGGGTCATAATTAACCAGTTATTGTGAGATGGCATCTACTGATCGAAACGTGCAGCAAACAATGGATTCTAATACTGGAAATGGCACGACGAACCCATCGCCTGTGTCAAATTACCCTGAAATGGAAAATGGTACCGGTATGGGATATTCTACATACCACGTGGAGAAATTGAAAGGTTCGGCAAATTATTTATCTTGGAAATTCTGTATGAAGAATGCATTAATACTGGAGAAATTGTGGACATGTATTAAAAACCCTGAAAACTCGGATCCCAACAAGGATGAAAGGGCGTTAGCCCGTCTAAATTTGAGTTTATCCAATGATCTTCACCAATATGTTCGTGAGGCAAAAACAGCCAAAGAAGCTTGGGAAAAACTTTCGTCTGTATTTGAAGATAAAGGTCTTTATAGACGAGTTTTGCTTTTGCGTCAACTTCACAGAGTACAATTAAAACATTGCCAAAATATGAATGACTACATAGGCACTGTGATGACTTTAGTTTCCCAACTTTCGGATATTGGAAAGAATATTGAAGATGGAGAAGTAGCTGAGATCTTACTGAGTGGACTGACAGCGGAATACGATGTACTTGTAAGTAGCTTGGAAACTGCTTACATTGGATCTACTGTTTCAAGTGAATTTGTTAGAACAAGACTTCTACAGGAAGAATATCGCAACCAAAATAAACCAATAGATGGTTATAATGTTGAGAAAGCTTATCTTGTGAAGCGGAAGAACTTCACTTGCAACTATTGTGGAAAAGCAGGACACATCAAGACAAAATGCTTCAAGTTACGGCGAGATAAGAGAACGAAATTAGAAGAAAAGGCTTTTGTTATTACCGAGACGGCTTTGAATGTGTGTCAGAGTGATTTTGTAGTGGACTCTGGTTGCAGTAGTCACATGATCAACGACAAGAACTTATTTACAGACTTTAATAATAGAAAAAGTTTTGTGACTATCGCTAACAATGAGCGACTATCTAGTGAAGGCTCAGGTAATTTAACTATTCCTAATTCTAATATTAAAATTGAAGCTATGCTCGTTCCGGGACTGTCTACCAATCTTCTCTCAGTCAGTAAATTAGTAGGATTGGGTTATGTACTTGTGTTCAACAGAGAAGGATGTCACTTTTATAAAGAAAAAGATAAGGTTACCTATGATTATATGTGTGGTACTTGTACCAAGGTAGGTTTTGCATGTGAGGTGAATGGTATTTATAAATTGGGTGATACTGGTGTTATCCATCACATCGCGCAGCCACTGGGGTGCTCTTCAGGCTCTCTTAAGGATGAAGTTAAGGGGACACAGAGTGCAATGTTAGTGTCAGCTTCAGTATGGCACAAGCGGCTTGGACACTTGAGTTACGGAGGTATGTGCACACTTCGAAAACAGCATGCTCTTATGTTTCAGAACAATAAAGAAGATTTTTCAAACTGTACTGCTTGTTTGAAAGGAAAACAGGTTGCTAAACCGTATCCAGTTGATGAAGCAAAGCGAGCTGCTGCGGTACTCGAATTGGTGCATTCGGATGTCTGTGGTCCATTTGCTGTTGAAAGTTTGGGCGGCGCTAAATATATACTAACATTCACTGATGACTTCAGCAGAAAAAGCTGGGCATACCTACTTCAACACAAAAATCAGGTATTTAATTATTTTCTTTTATTTAAAAACCTTGTAGAGAAACAAACCAATGCTAACATTAAAGTTTTTAGAAGCGATGGAGGTGGAGAGTATTGTAATAATAAACTTAGTTCCTACCTCAAATCTCATGGTATTTTACATCAAGTTACTGTACCTTACTGCCCTCAGCAGAACGGTGTTTCAGAAAGGCTTAACAGAACTTTGATTGAAAAGGTTAGATGCATGCTACAGGAATCTGGTCTCAGTCGAGAATATTGGGGAGAGGCTGTAATGACAGCTATCTACTTAAAAAATAGGAGCCCCACAAAAGCTCTAGACGGAAGATTACCTGAACAAGTGTGGACTGGTTCTGCCGTTGACCTTAGTCACCTTAGGATTTTTGGCTGCATTGCCTATATGTTAATTCCTGAGCAAAGGCGTTCTTCTAAATTAGATTCTAAATCAAAGATGTGTATATTTGTTGGCTATGGGGAAACTACTAAGGGTTATAGATTAATAGATCCACAGGAACCTCGTAAGATTATTTACTCGAGGAATATATCTTTTTTGGAAGGAAAGTTTTATAAAGATTTTAATAATTTGAAATCTTGTGTTATGTCTTCAGATAGTCAAATTGATATTTCAACTATTAATATATTAAATAAAAATGACAATTATAATTTATTAGAAAATATGAATAATAATAATAATGAAATTTTAAACTATGACTCTGAAAGTACAACATTAAATGAATTGAATGAAAGTAATCTAATCAATGATGCTACTATGCTTTCAGGTGCGGATTCGGAGTACTGTACTGGAGATGATGATGATGAGAGTGCAACCAGCTCGGAGCATAACAGCACCTTGAGCTGTAGCCCTTCTCACGGTAACGTAATGTCACTTCGAGGGGAAGCATCGGAGCCTACGGCAGACTTCTTGGTACCACAGTCTAATGTGGACTCTGCGCGACCCGTACGTAGTACACGTAATGTCCTACCAGGCAGGTTTGCAGATTATGATCTTTCTTTATTAGTTCAAAATAAATTGGAACCTCTTTCTTATGCTGAAGCTATGTCTTCTAATGATAGCGACGAATGGCGTCTTGCTATGCAGAAAGAATATGAGGCCTTAATTAATATTGGTGTTTGGGAACTAATCGATCGTCCACCAAGCACAAACATAATTAAATGTAAGTGGGTTTTTAAGATTAAAAACGACTTAGAAAATAACGTGAAGTACAGAGCTCGTTTAGTTGCTCGTGGTTTCTCACAGAAGCAGGGAATTGATTACAGTGACACTTTTTCTCCTGTGGTTCGTCACAGTACAATACGAACCCTATTTGCTATAGCTAATGAATTTAATTTATATATTGATCATTTTGATGTAGAAACTGCATTTTTAAATAGTGACCTGAATGAGCACATCTTCATGGAACAACCTGAAGGTTTTAATAATGATAAAAATAAAGTTTGTAAATTGTTAAAAAGTATATACGGACTTAAACAAGCTAGTCGTATGTGGAACTTGAAGGTACATAAACTGTTAACAGATAATGAGTTCGTACAAAGTAAATTAGAACCTTGTGTTTATATTTGTAAAAGTAACAATGAGTTAACAATAATTGCACTGTATGTTGATGATTTTTATGTAATTTATAACTGTTCTTCAACTAAAACAAATTTGTTAACTATTTTACAGAAAGAATTTACTGTCAAGGATTTAGGTAATCTTAAGACCTGTCTAGGTATGAATGTAATTCGTGATAAAGCTAAAGGAACATTGATCTTAAGTCAACATATGTATATTGAGGCAGTATTATCACGATTCAATATGGTTAAATGTAAACCTGTATCTACTCCTATGATATTGAACTGTAAATTAAACACACCTAGTGGTGATTGCTTAGATGATACTAAGTATAGGTATAGAGAGCTACTAGGTTGTCTGATGTACTTAGCAGTTTGTACTCGACCTGACATTGCTTTTGTATGCAGTCAGCTGAGCCAGTTTAGTCATGGTTTTGATATGTCTCATTGGCAAGCGGCTAAGCGTGTCTTAAGATATTTAGCAGGGACTTTAAATTATGGACTATGTTTTTATAGGACTAATGATTTAAATATTACTGCATTTACTGATGCTGATTGGGCCAATGATATTATAGATCGTAAATCATACACAGGTTTTGTGATTAAACTAGGCAATAGTACTATTAATTGGGAAGCTAGAAAGCAAAGATGTGTGGCTCTATCTAGTACAGAGGCAGAATACTTGGCAATAGGCGATGTTTGTAAAGACTTGTCATTTGTGAGAAACTTTTTGAATGAAATTCTAAAGAGAATGCCTCGTATAATAATTTATAACGATAACCAGAGCGCACAGAAATTGTTAGAGTCGAGAGAATTTAATCATAAAAGAACTAAACATATAGATATAAGGTATCATTATGTGAAAGATATGGTCAATAATAATATCCTTAAAGTAGAATATTTGTCAACACAGGAAATGATCGCTGATGTACTGACAAAGCCCTTGAGTTCCATTAAACATAAGTATTTTACTGGCATGTTAAATGTTATACATATTGAATGAGTGTATTTATGTAGAGTTTTTGTAATGTTTTGCTTGTACTGTTGTGTTTTGTTCCAAGTTGTGAAATGTTACTATATAAGTACCCGATGTTATAATATTCAGTAATGTATAAGGGGAAGTGTTGGAAAGGCTGTATGTATACATTACTTTTGATTGCCCCTCACTATTAAGCATCACATTTTGTCTGTGGTCATTTTGTCTATGTCAATGACGTTCGTTGCCACTTTCACTTCCTTCCTGTTAGATTTGCGTGACACCATGTTTTTTGTCTTTCTCTGTGTACTCCTCCGTATTAATTAATAGTTATCCACTTAATCTAATGATAGATTTGTACCACTATATTGTGAAGAATAAAGTGGTTAAATTTACCGAAACCTATTTGTGTTATTTCTGCACTGCCATCATAAACTGCGCATCTGAACTCTCTCTGCATAATAGGAGCCCCTTTTAAATAATTGTTTTATTTTGTTTTTAGTATTTGTTGTTGTAGCGGCAACCGAAATACATCTTCTGTGA